>JBAMBO010000631.1:0-32342 GCA_037044535.1 Lordiphosa magnipectinata | reverse complement strand
TGTTTGCAGTCGAAAAAAAAAATGCAAAATATGATAAATGCTCTGCAAGAATATTGTAAGACCTGGGCCCTCAAAATAAATACCACAAAGTCAAAGATTCTAGTCTTCAAAAAGCACTGGAGAAGACTTGCTCTAGAAGAGAAATGGTACTTGGGAGAGACCGAGCTTGAAGTGGTGAAAACCTATAAATACCTGGGATTGAGGATCTACCATAATACGCATAAGACGCGAAAGTGGCGATAAACTGCACCTGGAAATCTCTCCTGAGCAGCAAAGATGTACCAACGAGCATGAAATACAAACTTTTCGGAGCAGCTGTGACATGTGTGGTCCATTATGAGCTAAGGCGCACAAGTCTGGGGGATTATGCAGTACGATGAAGTTTTAATTAGAACTTTAAGAATTTAAGAATTAAACATTCCAAACAGAATGCTGTATCTAAAAACGGGATTTACCGAAGAAATGCACTTCTCCTATAAGCAGAAGGTTTTTAGCATATCCCGAAAATAGACTGCCTAAAATATTGGCTCAGTTTCTGCTTCTTTCGTGAATGGAAACTTCTATCAGCAAATCATTGCGAAAGACTTAACTTTGAAGAAAGTTCAGAGTGGAAATCATGGGCTACAGAAATACCTAAAAAGATGGATGCTTCATATAGATTATCTTTGATGATCAAATTAGAGAGAAGCTCTCAGAGGCTAATACATATATAAAGAATTGAAGTACGACCTAGGAGAAAGAAATTATTTCAACGACGCGTTTTCAGTGCACAATTGTAAAAATCGCACAATTTTTATGGCCAGAGGTGAATTGCTCAAACTCAACTTTGTCCCAAACATAGCAAGCAGCAACACAGCATGTTCTCTTTGCAATTGGAACGAGCAAGAAAACACTATCCAATCTTGAGGGAATACAGAATTGTACATTTTGTTAAGGCAAGACTACACCTGCACGAAGTTCACCAGCTATTAAGTGGATCAAATTGGATGATCCTATATAACTTTATAAGTCAGGCAACTAAATATCGTAAACATATATTGAAAGGGGACTTTTAAAACAGAGTAACACAGCCAAACGAATCTCGCGCTGTGCAGTTGAACGATCTGGTATCTGGGGAAGACCCGGTAAGCCAGGGTTATTAGACTGAATAGCAAACAATTGGGAAGGCTGACGGTTTCATACCATGTCGATTTATTTATTTTAGTATTTAATATACGAAAAACTTCTTGTTTAGATATAAATTTAGATTCTAAGCTATTATCTATGTAATATCTGTTTCATAAATTTAAATAAAGAATTCTACTACTACTTTTGATTTGACCTTTTTTTGATATTATGCTAAAAAAACTATTTCGTTACTTTAAAAATAAACTATCCCAATGAATTGTACGATCGAAATGGATATACCAATTTGAATAATATTGCTTTTGAGAATCATTTTGTGAACTTGAATCAAGGATCTAAAAACTTAACATCTAGTGGGAGTCTACTATAAAAACTATACGACTATACTTCTATCAAGATGTTTTAAAAAGACGGCATTGTACCGTTTTGCACGGCTATTTTAAGGGTTGTTTCTCCATGAGTAAAATTTTTTTGATTTTTTTGTTTTTGATTTTTTATAGCTTGGATATTTGAGAATATCGCCCTAAAAGATTTTTGTAAAATTCGAAATACTTTAGAAGATATAGTCTTTTTCGTCGAACAAAGTCTTTGCTAAAACGAGTAATTTTTGAGAAAATAAATTTCGAGTAAATAAAGCTGAGAAATAACGGCTGGTTCTTGAATTTGAATGGTAACATGTTGTCGCCTCAGATCGATATCGATTATTAATCGATTTTTAATCGATTATTATCGAAGGCTATCCGACTCAATGCTCAGGCTGCGAAACTACAGCTGCGGCCGCATCTAACGAAGGCAGAATGGCACTCAGAGCAGAGACCTGCTGGTCTTTTTTTGAAGATAAGGAAGGTCCGCTTTTTGGTTACTTCCAAAACAACTTTTTCGG
Organism: Lordiphosa magnipectinata; assembly: GCA_037044535.1. Classification (NCBI taxonomy): domain Eukaryota; kingdom Metazoa; phylum Arthropoda; class Insecta; order Diptera; family Drosophilidae; genus Lordiphosa; species Lordiphosa magnipectinata. The sequence goes on along the minus strand of JBAMBO010000631.1, from coordinate 30,334 downwards.
ACTGCCAAGCAACTTTTCTCCAGTTCTACTAAACTGATTTTTATGAAACAAAATTCAATCGACGCAGAATTATCACCATTCTCGAACTGTACTTTTACATTTTAGATTTTTTTTTTTTTTTTAAATTACTTTAAACGCATTTATCTCGAAACCACGTTTTTTGAACTGGCGGCCGTGATATCTCCAGTTACACTGAACCGATTATGATAAAACTAAGTGAAATCGACGCAGAATTGTCACCATTCTGGTCTGAACCTCATTCATAATATTAAAAAAATTTTAAATATTTTTTTTTTACACTAAACTAAAAAATAAGGGCCGAAATCGAATTTTCATTTTTTAATGGGCGCCATTTTGTCAAAAAAAATCACAAAATTCCAATACTTCAAATAGTTTGAGGTATAATTATGGTTGAACCAAACCGATAACTGGGGTTCGGAAGAGGTTCAGGTTGAAATATTTTGTCACACTTGGTTCGAACCTTAGGTTTGCTGTGAAGAATACGTCAGAGTTCCAGGCTGGAACCGGTTTGGTTAAAACCTAATAAGTAATTTCGATTTACAGCCCTGGTACATGGTCACTTTTTTTGAACTTCCATCTCCATTTGTACAATGGGCTAGTTGAAGCCTGAGATTCTGGGATTAACATCCTCTTACCCGCAAATCAATTTATCCACAATATAAATAGCTCATCACAACAAGGCCGAGGATTATCTTACCTAGAATATACATAATTCTTCCGAACTCCACTCTTTTGTCTAACACTTTTAAAACTCTCTTATAGCTAGCTTTTAAATGAGTGTTCCCCAAGAAGAGAGGGCGAAAAATGTGACCGTCTCTCTCTCTCTCTCTGACACATGCATCTCATGTCTTCGGCAAGCATTCAGTGTGAGTTGCCGAGTGTGTTCGGTGAAAAGATCATCTGAAAATCACTCAATGAAAATTGAGTCAAGGAGCTTACTGAATAAAAGCTTTCGAAAACTACTAAATAAGTAGATGGAAAGCTTAAGCAAGCCTGGAATAAAAAACTAGCAGGTGTTTCAAAATGCTTTAAATGACACAGTTTTGATTGTTTGTACACACAGTGACAAAATTGTCCTTCTAAGAAAGATGTCCACTTCAAACACTTCTATTAAACATTTAAACTAAAAAAATGTTTGTTGGCATATTGAACAGTTTATGCGCTCACAAGATGAGTCGTTGCCATTAGACACTTTAAAAACACTTTTAAACGATTACTCAAGAGTTATTCTTGGATCGAGCGCTGGTTGAGTTCATCAATTGGTCAAGCTTCAGGCGTAATGCTGAATCAGCTGATTTTGGGTACGGATGCGAATCCTTACACTCTCTCTTCAGCTTTATCTCTCTGAGAGCACTTGCTATAATTTCAATTACAAAATAGCAGAAATTTCCAGTCAATTCCAAACGCACACACACACAACACAACAAGTACATAAACTTGGTTGTGTGTTTGCCGAAACGTAACGGGGCAGTGGCCGTGGCTGCCGCTGTCGACGCCTGCCGCTGCTGTTACTCTTATTGTTGTTGTTGTTGGTGGTGGCGGCACTATTGTTTTTGTGATACGCGGTGGAGAAAGGCGATTTTCTCTTTAATTATATTTTATTTATTTTTACATAAAAAAATTGTAATGTTGTTGTGCATTTTTTTTTCATCATTTCCGTTTTGTTTTTGGGGTTTTGTATTTTTGGTGTCAGGGGACAACACGACGTTGTCAAATTAATCAACAACCGGCGCTGCCGTGACAGCGCGTATGTTGCGTATTTTACAACATTCGACTACACACACACACTCACTCACTATTTTTGTTTGCAAATTAATTTGCATTGAATTTGTGATTAAATTTCGAAATATTCAAAATTTTATAACAACAACAATTCACTAACAATGCAAGCCAAGCTTTAGGTTACACGCACAAACGAATAACGACGTAAGCAGCTAACTAACTCGAACAGTTCGGACAGCGAGCGACGCGCGTTTTTCTGTGTGTGCTGCCTCGGCGAAACTTGGTGAGAGACTGAATTGGTCCCCCAGCAATGGAGAGGCCACCACAGTACCCCCCTACGTAAGTATAGGTGAGCAGCAGTTGTTGCTGTTATGTGTGTGTGTGTGCTAGTTGCTACTGCTGCTGCTGCTGCTGCTTGCTAAGCTTCTGTTCTGTTCTTTTCTTTTCAATTTGATCTACAAAAACAAATATTGTGTACGAATAAAAACAAAAACAGAAAAACAATTGGCAGCCCATAAGTGAAATTAACATTCATTTCTATTTGACGTATGTGGGCACAGTGGGCTTAATAATTATATTATATAATTGCAGTACAACAAAAAGTGATTGTAGTATAGGTAATTGCAATTATCAGCATTCATTTACATTTTCTACTCAGCTTTAATAATTATCGAAAAGCTCTCTCAAAAGTGCAACGCATTGATCTTTTTTTTTTCATTCTGTTGTAAAGCTTTTAATGACTTCCTTCCCATTTGACTCCATTGTCAAATTGAGTAATTGCAAAAAAAAAACCCCAAAAATACATAAATCTACAAACAGTCGTAAAAAGGTGTAAATTTGTATGCAAACGACACAAGCACTCACACACTTACACGCACAAAGGTAGTATGACGCTTGATGATGCCACAACAAGGTGAGGCAAAGTGGGTGAGAGCTTTCTTTTCAGCTAATACCTCTTCAGTGTGTAGCTTACAGCTGTTCCAAAAGGTTTTCGACATTGAAAAGTTATTTTCAGGGCTGCAAACCGGTACGGACTCGAACAGCTCCGAAGTCAGAGAGTCTAGATCAGCGTTGGTCAACGAGAGCAAGGCAAAAAAGTGAGTCTACTGGTGTGCGAAATTAAAGCGCCTTAAATCAGCTTCGGCATGCGTTCGGCTCGTGTATGTGTAAACGGCGCTGGTCTACATAAATGAACGCTTGCTTTGGTGTTCCTTGTCATCCCCAAATGCCTATTCCATTTACATTTGATATAAAAGTATCTTGAGAATCGTGTTGAACTGCGAAGGCAAAAAAGGCTGCTGATGAGAGGACCAGGAAGCTCTTGAAACAGTACTGTACAGACAAATTATAGCTACAGTGTTGCCATTTTATCATTATGTTAAGCTATTTTGTTACTTTTAAGTCTTTGGGCTAAATAGTGCCTAATAATTCCGTTTAAAACCTGAGAATTGTATGCTACAGAACTTTCCCTCAATACAACAAAAGTAAGCAGTGATGAACTAGGGCATAATCGTTAGAAATAGTCCGAAAACAGGGCCCATGATGGGTTCTGTCACTACTTTTGAACCTGCTGAGGGCTTAATTGCTAAACAGATGTCAGCTGATGACGTTAAATGCTATTTTAAACAGGCCAAATTATTGCTTTTAAATCCTATTAGCTGATACGAACCAATTTTGGCCAATGATTAAATTTCGGAAATTTTAGTTTCGAGTTTTCTGGGAGAGGATTTTGGTTCGTTCTCTGGTTCGGTACAAGTTTTACCCAAATAATATAAAAATGCAATTTATGTGGCTAATATTTAGAATTTTTTATTCCTATCAACTGAGAATTCATTCGTTGGTACTGATAAGACAGTTCTCGTAATAGCATTAAATTGTTTGATGTTCGATTTAGTCGGTTCTTTACTATTATTTAAAACACTTTGGTTAGCTTGAGTATTCCATTATACAAAAACGGGAACAGGCCTTCTGCTCAAATTTGAACAAGAGACTTTAAATTACATGTAGCATTAGATATCATATTCACAACACACAGCCTATCATAACTCAGCATCATAAATATGTGATAGGTAACATTAGGTAACCATACGTCTTTTTTTAAGAAGAAAATTAGAAAGAAACTCTCTGAGAAATGAGCACAATTCAACTCCATTCAACCACCGTACAGAAAACTATAAATAAGTAGACGTTAGACGTAAGAGCCTTTCAATTCATGTTCATTGTAAAAGGTAACGATTTCAAACCCCAGTTTCTTTGTTTTTTAGAATAGTTAAATTAAATAAAACAGGTGGGTTTGGGGTGTTCCGTTGAATAGAGATGTCTTCTGATCCGATGGAATATGGTGGAGCCAGCATATTCAGTGTAATTAACATTTCCCACCCAAAGAGATATTCGAATGCGCAACCAGATTGAAATATCCGCTATTTTTGATTTTTTAGGAACTACTTTTTCTAGGTTAAAGAAAAAAATTCAGAAATTTCCAAAACTGTTTTTAGACTGTTTAAAGAAAAAATTTGCAATATGTTTTAGAAAAGATATTTAGATATTAGTTTTCTTAAATTTTGGGTGAATCGCCTTGGGACGTATTTTATATGCGCATCTATAATTTTCAGGGCAAATTTTGGCATATTTTTGATGTGAAACATCTTTAATTTCGGTACGGAAGATTTTAGTAGTAACAGAGTGAAAATAATGTGGGAAGAGTGTGGGAACAAAGTGAGAACAGTGTGGGAAGAGAGAGGGAAGAGTGTGGGAAGATATTTCAAGATGGAAATTATTACTTCTTCCTGTTATTCCTTTGCTACTTTTGTTGTTTTCATTTATCTATCGAGCAGCACAATAAAGAGTTACAGGAAAAAAGAAAGGACACAGCAGCAAGTGATCTTGTTGTTGGTGTTTCTAATCCCTGTAAGTTCAATTTACCATCTTTTGAACTATGGCCGTTGCTGATTTATATACCATGTGATTAGCAATTAAAATATATTTATGTTTAAATAAATATTTGAGTTTAGTTCTCATCTTACAACTTTTTAACCTTGCCTCACCTTGTTTCGCTGTGAGCGCAACGTAGCCCAAAAACAGCTGACAACAACAATTGCAACTACTGCAGGCGAGAGTGTGGGGAAAAATGAAAAAAAAGAGAGAGAGAGAGCGAGGGAGCAAGCTCGAACAATAAGCTAAGCTTACGTTACGCTCAGGTGACTCACAAGCGAAGGGCAGGCGGGGGCGCTGCTGTTGCTGCCGCTGCTGCTGCTGCCGTTGTTGCCTCCCCATATGTGCATGTGCTGTACATTATGGCTGGCTGTTTGGTAGTTAGTCGCTTGCGGCGGGCTACTAACAAAATGGGCAACGTAATGCCTGACTGGCTTCGAGACTCTGAGACTGAGCCAAGCGTTAAGCATGATGACTGTATTGCGGCCGCTTGCAAGTGAGTATTTTTGTATACGTTTATGTATATGTGTGTGTGTGTGTGAATGAGTGTGTGAACACGCCGTTTCAGACAACAAACCATTTATATCCGGACCTGAGGCCTGTTTTGACTTTTCATTGAAACCTGCTGTCGCGGGCATCGTTAAAACTAAAGTCATAAAAATATAAAAACCAAAACTTTAGCTGCTCCCCCCCTATTAACGCATTAGGCACAAGGTACACAAACCCATTTGCCATACTGACTGGGCCTGACAGTGCCAGTGCCAGTGTGTCTCACACACGGAGTGTCTCAGCTGTTATGAAACAATAAACAACAGTCAACAATGATGATGACAACAACAATCTAAACAACAGCTCCGTACAACGAGGGCAGCTGCAGGGACTTAAAGAATGTTTACGAATATGCAAGGAATGCTAGAACATTGAGATTGAGATGGAATGAAGGGAAGGGAAAGTGACTTTGGAAGCTCATTCTTGACATTTATTGACAGATAAAAGGGGACTGGCTGGGAATTTCACAATTAAGAAACGTCCCTACCAAAGGCCCTTAAACTAGAATAAATGACTATTGGAGTTTCATTTAGAGCAGCGATGGTCACCAGCAAGGTGATTTTACTATAAGGTGACTTACTCCGTTGTGGTGAGGGGCCATAACTTTGCTCAACTCGCTCTTTTGGCTCTTTGAGACAGATGACCGCTGCTTTGAGAAACATATACTTGAAAGAGATAGACAACAAATAAGGCGCATCGAAAGAGAGCAGCTGTGCCTAGTGCGTCACCTTATAGTAAATTCACCTTGGTCACCAGTACCCCCTGGGGGGCGAAGACATTGACATATACGAGCCGAACGCATGCCGATGCTGAGGAGAAGAGAGCAAAAAGCATTTTCGGTCGCTGGCTAGCCTTTGATGCGGTCAGGTCGAAGCAAATTCACGGCGCTTTATTTTCGCACACCAATACACTCTCATATTTCGCTGATTTAGAGCAGCGTTTGTCAAGAAGAGCGACTCCAGAAAGTGAGAGTGTATTGGAGTGCGAAAAAAAAACCCGCAAACCAGCTCTGACTTACTTCAGCGACTGAAAAGTTGTTTGATCTCTTGTTACAGGCCTCGGTATGCGTTCGGCTAGTGTCGGTTGTGAATAGCGAAAAGTGTTTGACTTCTGCGGGCCAGGCGTGACATTTGCTGATTCATGGGTACTTTTTGCAGTATGAATTTCATCACAGATTACGCATTAGTCGTGCCAAAATCTCATTGAACTGTATATTTGGAGCGGAACACCATCTTATTATGGAATCAGATGTTTTAAGAAAATCTGCATACTACGATTAACGTGTTTTTACTGCAATTAGATCAAGTTTTAGTTAACATAATCGCACAGTTCGTTATACCATCGATTTTAAAACCCAATTTTGAGTATTCATTACTGAACTCAAGGGCTGTCTTAACATTCAGACAAATCTACGGTTTGATTTATGAACTAGTGGAGTCCATCGGTCTATATTTTTTCGAAAATGAGACCAACGCAACTGTATGGGATGCCCCTTATCGCCCCTGGAAAACGATCCAATTAAGTTACGTGATAGCTCAAGAACACTTGGTTTCAGTTCCACAGTTAACTTGGCTCTTAGGGGTATTCAAATGGCCACCTAGTTATTGTGATTTCACACCTCTGAACTTTTTGAAAAAAAAAAAAAACTATTAATGAAATAACCAATACGTTGACATTTGATACATTTTGTTGTCAAACTTTAGTTAAATAATACACTTAATGAAAGGATCAATGTGTTAACGATTAAAACATATTTTTATATGGTTTGATTTGAGCTAAGGCCCCGTACTCAGAACGACAAAAAATTCCTTTCGTTACAGTATTTCACATAAGTAGTAACACTTTCTAACAGCACATGAACATCAAACCAAAGCCTAGGTGTTTCTAATTATATGAAATACTGTGACGAAACGAATTTTTAGTCGATTTGGCTTTAACTCAAAAGAAACCATATAAAAATATGTTTTAATCGTTTCATTTATTTGACCGATTTTGCTTCTTTGAGTTTGGGCGTCACTATCTGTTGCGACGAATCAGTCTGTGTGTTGTTGCTTTGGCTTGTGACAAATTTTGATTCCTCCTTATTCCTTGTCAAATGACTAATGAAAGTCGCGCAAATCTGGCGCACTCATATAGTACAGTCGAACTTCCATATAGCGAATCTCAAGGGGACTATAAAAAACTTTGTTAAAAAGAAAATTGCAATGTTCAGGAAACGAATTCGTTATATAAAGAACTTCATTGTACGGAAGTCTGTAATAGAGAAGTTCGACTGTATACTCTCATATGATAAAAGGAAAAAATTAAAATCGAAGATCATTAAATTCCACCACCTAAATGATGGAATTTAAAGAAGATAGCTAAATTGTCATAGCAATTTTAAACAAAAATGGTAAAATTAGATCACGTTTTCAAACCCACAGTTGATCACCACACAAAGACAAAAAAGATCAATATGACCCTTTTTAAAATGAATTTTTTAAAAATATCAATTTTTCATATCATTTGGCAAGAAAATAATATCATTCTGACCCAAAATAATATCATTTACTTAAATTGATACTGAATAGTTTCAGAATGATATTTAAAATGTAATAATGATGTTAAAAAAAATCGATTTTAAATTTTTTTTCTCGGTGCACTTACTTCAAGGCTCAATTTAATCGAATTATAGCTTACTCATCTTTTTATAAATTCCTTTATAATAAAACTTAATTTCCGTTTGTGTAAACTTACCTGTAAGAAAAGAAGAAGACAAAAAAGACATATTAATAAATATTATATTTTCAGCATTTTGACAATCAAATAAATGGAAATATATCATTCAAAAGACAACAAAAAACAAGTAAGAAGCCCAACTATAAAATACTCTGTACCCCCCAAAATTGTAACATAACTTATCCATTTAAGTTAGAAGCCACAAAATGTGGCAATGAAGCCATAAAATGAACGCCGTTGCGGCCGGTGCTACCCATCATAATTGTTTGTTTCCCTTATAATATGACCATAGTTCATCCGATCTTCACCATTCCTTTGACGGATCAATAAATAATTTTAATTGTCAAATATTTCTAGAGGGTACGAGCCATCTATCTACAAAACTGCGGAAGATACGATTTTGCCAAAATTGCGTGGGCGGGTGGGGTGATTTGACAAAAATCGAAATAAACTTGATCTGCCTGCAAGTATAAGAAATACATATATATCCCACACATGCAGTATTCAATTTTCTTACCTAAATAAGGCACAAGCGTACAAAAAATATAACAAAGTAAGGTAAAAACTATCCGGAATTTCCTGTATCTAGGTAAGGCTAAAGCTCCAAAAAATGTACTTTTAAATTTAAAAGCATGGTTAAACAATTTTTATTAGTAATGCATATAAAAAACCAAACAAAACAACCCTACTTCATTACAGTTATTTTTAGAGTCATACATTGATATAAGATACTGTAAGGGAATAAATCCCAAAATAAGGTTTTCAAATGGAACATTTTGATTACATACATGTCATATTGTCAAGAGTTTCGAATAATTCGTCAGCTAGTCTGCTGAAAGTGCTTTCAATAGAGGCAGAGTAAGGGTATTAAAAAACATTGAAAATATGGTTATACTTAAGCATAGTGTAGACTTTGGAATTAGTTGAAAATAGCCGCTATTTGAATCGATATTTAAGCGTTAAGGTATTTTAAAACAGAGACAAAGGTCACACTGTAAATAAGCATGGATGACGCGGCAGAGATTAGAACGGAGTATTAGACAGCCAAGACAGAGAGATGAACGAAGACAGACGCTGTATTTGATGAATAGAACAAGCCCGTATTGTTAATGTAAATACTCTTGGAAATTAGCTAAGATTGTTCCTTTGCCCAATCTACTAATGAGTACAGACCAATATCTATACTTCCGTACTTATCTAAAATACTTGAACATCTGATGGCGAAACAAATTAACGAATTCATGACTTGAAAAAATCTTTACAATAACAATCAGTCAGGTTTTAGAAAGAAAAGATGTTGCACCACAGCAATTCTCAAAATAACGGAAGACATTCGAAAGCAAATTGACAATGGAAATATAACATTATTGACACTACTAGATTACAGTAAAGCATTCGACACAGTTAACCACGATGTATTATGCACTAAACTAAATTGAATGTATATGTTCTCAAACACCACTGTTGACCTGCTACAATCTTATCTAAGTAATCGACAACAACTGGTAGCTACAAGTACGGCTTCCTCATCGCTATTGATCCTAAAACGTGGTGTACCCCAGGGATCGATTCTCGGGCCCTTACTATTTTCTGTTTATGTCAGTGACCTGTCATCAATTTTGTCTAATTGTGAAGTTCATATGTATGCAGATAATGTTCAACTTTATGTTTCTCGTCCCATGTCGCAGTTTAATGAATGTGTTCAAATATGTAATACAGATCTATGTAAAGTTAATGACTGGGCAAATAAAAATGGCCTTTGCCTAAACCCAGTTAAGTCCAAATTAACAATTTACCAATACAGTATGTAGAGCGAGCGAGCAACCTAGGATTTACTTTTAATCAAATATTAACATGGAGTGTTCATGTCACCGGATCTGTAGGAAAATTGTATGGACTTCTCAGGCAACTGTATCTGACTAAAGACTTTATACCAACCAAGCTGAGCTATTAATTGCTAAGACACATTTAACTTCAAGACTATTTTATGGCATTGAGGTTATTGGTATTTCTGCCACCAGAAGCCAACACAAAATGCAAGTGGCATTTAATAATATTGCAAGATATATATAGAATCGTACTCGCTTTGAGCGTAAATATATTTAACCTTCCATTACAATCTTGGATAAGACTAAGAGCATTAACACTTCTTCATAAGATTATTTACACAAATGAGCCGTCGTAGCTTTTTGAAATGTTAAGCTTCTGCGCATCTAGAAGGATGTGCAACTTAGTGTGCTTACGATACAAGCTATCCAGCTCCGAAAAACATTTCTTCATTTTCGCTTTTCGCAGTTGGAATCAACTACCACATAGTTTGAAAACAATAAAAACAACGCCACGCAGTTTCAATTGATTTTAGAATCTCATCTGAGAAGTGATTCTTAAAGAGTACTTATAGGGACACAATAGGAAAAAAGAAGCATAACATAAAAAAAAAAAAACGAGAGGGCCAAGATAACTTCGTCTGTGCCGAAGTTTTTATACCCTTGCAAATGCAAATGTCACAGTTTAAGTACGCTGAAAAAAGTTTTTCTCACTAAGACTCAATTTCCGACCGATCGGCCCTATAGCCTTAAGATATAGTCATCCGATTTCGGCCCAATTTTGCGAATCTATTTGAAAGCATATAAAATAAGTCATCAGCGAGTTTAAGGACGCTAACAAAACTAAACAAAAAATTTTTTTACCAAGACTCATGTTCGACCGATCGGTCCTATGGCAACCATAAGATATAGTCACCTGATGTCGATCAACTTTTTCAAATTAGATTGAAAGCGTTTAATATTAATAATCACCGACCTTAAGAACGATTTACTTAAAAACAAAAAAGTTTTTTTTCACTAAGACCCATTTTCCGACCGATCGGTCCTATGGCAGCTATAAGATATAGTCATCCGATTTTGACCAAAATTTGCAAATCTGTTTGAAAGTATATAATATTATTAATGACCGAGCTTAATCACGTTAACATTGAAAACAAAAAAGTTTTTCTCACTAAAACCCATTTTTCGACCTATGGTTCCTATGGCAGCTATAAGATATAGTCATCCGACTTTGACCAAAATTTGCAAATCTGTTTGAAAGTATATAATATTATTAATGACCGAGTTTAATCACGCTAACATTGGAAACAAAAAAGTTTTTCTCACTAAAACCCATTTTTTGACCAATGGTTCCTATGGCAGCTATAAGATATAGTGATCCGATCCGGTCGGTTCCGACATATTAGCAGCGTGCAGTAAAAAGAAGACTCTGTGCAAAATTTCAGCTCGATAGCTTTTAAACTGAGAGACTAGTTTGCGTAGAAACAGACGGACAGACAGACAGACAGACGGACAGACAGACAGACAGACAGACAGACAGACAGACAGACAGACGGACAGACAGACAGACGGACGGACAAAGCTCAATCAACTCAGCTCGTCCCCCTGATCAAGAATATATATAGTTTATGGGGTCGGAATTGAATATTTCTATGCGTTGCAAACTTCTGGGCAAAATTATAATACCCTTTGCAAGGGTATAAAAAATTGTAATAATTATTATTAATTTAAATAATTCAGTTACTTAAGATTACATCCAAATCTAATTTCATGTCATTATTGTATCACGAAGCTGTTTCTAGGTAGTAAGTAAAATCAACACAAATTTAAATGTTACTTTGCCCATGTGACTAACGCAATAATATATAATTTTTTTGTAACTTGTAGCGTTAGGATGGTATTTCAAAATAAATAAATAAATAAAATAGGAAACCGTGTGTATATACAAACACGTGTAAAAAGTGTGTATATTAAAGCCCAAAACCTTAGAAAAACAGTCGATTACAATAGATTCTTAAGCAGTGGTGTCCGAACTCACACAAGCAATCATTGCGCATGTGTGCTTAGCAGCGATACACGAAGTACGCATGTTGACATTTCAACATGAGCAAAAAACAAACATATAAATGTCTCGTGAGAGTACACAAAGCCGAACATTTGCTATTTGTAGAACACACGTGTTCTCTCTCTTTCTATAAGTGTGTCGGCTGCGACGCCGGCAGAATTATGACTTCCTATTCCAGGGGATAGGCTTTTGGCAATTTGGACACCACTGTTCTAAAGGTTTGCTATTATCGGTTAGTTAAGTTCAGACTTCCATTTCAACTTTAGAATTTTCTTAACAATTCTTAGTTTCATCCAATCTCCCATTACTGGTATCGTAAAAGTCTTCAGAATCCTTAGTATTCGAATTCTCATTGACAACAGTTTCCAAATTTTCCGCCATTTCTTTAACAAGCCAATAGTTAAAACAGTTTAGCTTTGTAAATCGTTTTTAAACTCATTAAGTGAAGTTTATGTATTAAAAATCCTAATAACAACGGTATTCGCCCTGCCAAAGATCAATATCCTTAACATATACAATACAACAATAACCAACATATCAATTTTTGTTTTTGTAAGTGGTACAAACAGTTCTTAAATTGTTATGGATCCAAAATACGTTAAATACTGTCATGAAAACTGTTTCATCTTGTGGCGCAAGGATCTACTAACTTAAGTTTAGAAATTTTCTCAACTTCATCTTATGCTTCTGCGTATCAGCATTCCAATTTGCTTAGGAAAATTTGTACAACCGCTTGAATATTGTGTTTAGTAGAGCCTGTCTAACATCTTTCCTGACAACTAAGCTCAAAGTGTGTGTTGCGCCTCTAAAGCGCCTTGGCAATATAATTTCAACATTAGTTGAACTATCCAGCTCTATTACCTTTAACTCACAATCTTTTAAGAACTCTGGCTTAAAGTTTCCTTCAAAACTGTACACTTTAAACGCTTTACAGAAGTTGAATGCATTATCTATAACTGTTACAAATATTTGGGTGTCTCTAAGTCCGTATTTCCTATGAACTTCAGCTAATATAGTAGCAATTATTTCATGTGTGTGGGAAAATCGTAGACGTTTAAATTGCTATATAGTGTGGCCGCCTTCCCCTTATCTCGCTTGAATCGTATAGTTTTTGAGCAGGGAATGTTTACCGGACGTCCAGTTAAAGCCACAAACAGGTCTCTGAAACTTTTCTTTTCAACATGGCTATAATGCAATCGGTCGGTCCCTTACCTATTGACAAAGTTAATAAAAATTAAAACCTAGGTAAGGTAAAAGGTACTCCAATTTGAAAATACCGAGATAAGGTAAAAGGAACACAAAATATGTGAACATAGGTATTTATACTTAGGTATTTCCAAACACTGCATACATGTCAAACCTCCATCTCTTACTATCTCTGAGATCTGTTTGTTTTTTGATGTTTGATCAAGAATATATATATATACTTCATAGGGTTCCTGTTACATACTTTTGCACAAGCTTAATATACTCTGTGTACCTTTGGTACAGAGTTTACAAATTGGACGGACAGATTTTTCCATTAAAGACTCAAGAATGGAATGAATCAAGGCCCTTTTTTGACATTTTGCTAACCCAAAGTTAAAAAAGAGTTTGTACTGTCTTTAAATTACTTGTTGGATGCCTGCTAGACTGTTGCACGTTTTCATAAAACGAACTTTTCAACCCACCCTCTTCCCTCTCTCACTCTCTATGTCACTGTCAGTCAGTTTTGTATATTTGATTAGTAAACAGCGCGAAAGCTTTGTCATATGTAGTTACTAACTATGTGATTACCGCTGGCTAGCGGGGCTTGACCTTAAGCGGTTTGAACCCAATTTGTAAATACAAGCAGCCCTGATGCGAGGGTCTACACACACACACACACAGAGAGAGAGAGAGAGCGAGAAGAGACCTTCAGTCCGCCCCAAAAATAAAAAAAAAATAACGAAAAATAAGCAACAACGATTGCGAGAGCTTAACCCGCCATTGGGCACCTTCAACTTGCGTGTGTGGCGGGGCCATTGGATTGTGCATTCGGTCATGGCTGAGACTTTACCTAGCCTGGCTCATTAGAAAGTGAACGCTGTGAGACAATATCAGACAACAATGCTTTTGGCTGGGCTAATGAAGCATGTCGACAATGTTGTCGTGGATCAGTCAAACAGAGATTCACTCTCCTCTGTCATTAGGCTTTTCATTCAATTAAATGTGTAACACTCACGCCAGAGATGAGATGATGAGTAGCAGCCAACAGAGAAATGGAAATGTTGAAAGAAACCAAAATTATGTTAGTGGGAAATTTTGTTTTTTTTTGTGGTTTCATGAAGTACACGAAGCGCCGCTGCCAACTTCACTTTCACTTGCACTTCACTTGCCATGGCCATGAATGAATGCGCCTCCATTTGGCTGCCCACTGGCTAAGTTATTTTTTTTTTTGTACCACCGCCATGATGGCGCCTTCATCAATCACACCGCTTGCTGCTCGCTGCTCATGTGGTACAATGGGAAAGTTCGCCCACAAGGGTTCTCTGCGCTCGTTAGGCTCTAAATCACGTACAGCGCACAGTGCACGCCCACCTGCCCATCTCCCCCAAACCCCTTGCCGACTCGACAAGTGTATCATTAGCCGTTTTCCTGCTGCTTTCTCATTGATTTTCGTTTGAATTTTTCATTGGAAAATTCATGTTTACAAGCGATTAGCAGCTTATTATTTATGTTTCTTTGCAATTGGATTTCTCAACATTTGTGTGTACTTTATTGTTGTTGTTTACCAGATGTGTTGAGGCGCTGAAATCACTGACTGATGGTCAAAATCCATGGAGAAAGACAAATCTACAAAACTTTACATAATCCACTCACAAAAATGGTCATCATTATTATGCGAAAATTATAGTTAACCATTTTTGGAAGGGTTTCTCAACAGAAGAAGCTAATGAACTTGAAAAGTTTTATGGGTCGTAAGTGGGGATTTTCCCCAGCAATTGTTTACTGGCATTACATAGCCATAGTAGGTCATATACAGCTCTATGGAGTTATAGTAAGGTGGCCAGCAGTCGAGAATCAATCAGCAAGTATTACGGTACTGAGATTAACGCGGGTAACTCAGGATACTCAACTAAAACAGCGGTTCCCGCTTTTACAATGAGAAAATAAATCAAACTTAAACCAAGATTAAATCTCGAAACCGAAAGAAACTGTTTCAAAAGTAAACAGAGACGAGAAAATATCAACCCAAAACAATATATATTAAAATTTAAATCTAAATTCACAATCTTGAATAATGATCGTTTAAAATCGACTTTAATACCCTTGTTGCACTACAACATTTTAGAGATCATTCGCTGGATGATCTAAATCAGGGGTGCCCAGAATGAGCTTACAGCCGCGTGAAAACAAATTCAAATGCACAAAATATATCTCAAGCAATAACAACAATAAGAAGTAGAAACCCGATTTATGTGTGTGTGTGTGTATGCCGCCGTGATTGGTGAAAAGCGTTCGGACACTGCGAGCGAGGCGAGCGCTTACAACGCAAAGGTAACATTGTTGTTACATTTTAATTTGTCAGAGACATAGAAGAGAGAGAAGAGAGTCACACATGATGTTGTTGTTGCAGGCCTACACGCGCCAACAACAAATCGGCTAGCAAGGCAACTACTTCGCAGAAGAAGGATAAATGGTGTCAGAGCCTGAAGAAGACTTTTGAGAATCCTTCTAAGATAATTGGTTCTCCCATAACACAATGTTCGCAATCGTTTTTTATGAATATGAAATATTTATGCGGATATGTGGCAATTGAAAGTACAAGTTTTGACTTTTCTTCGTTCATTAGGATAAATATACGAAGCCCCAATTTAAAGTCATCAGCTGTTTTAACATCTGTTTTGTTTGTTTACCTTCTTGATATTTGCGAGAGGATTAAATTTGGAAATATTTTTCTATAAATAACCATGGAAAATGAAGCAGGTAGTGATTATTTTGTGTTCGAGACGTGAAATGTGTGGTTTTTAATATGTTTAATATTTTTATTTACAAGTGTTTAGAGACTGGATGGATTCGGTTTTTTGAATGCCGTCTGCATTTGTCCTACAAATTGCCTATAAGAAGATGGCAAGCCAAATCGGTGGAGGACAAAGAAGGTAAAAACCCATATCAAGAAATTGTTGCCAAGACAAAAAATCGAATTCTGAAGCTTACTTATTGATCATCCGAAACCTGGATTTGGAAGTAGTAACGATGGCAACACTGCTAGGCGATTTTTTCAAAACGCAGAATTGTCTGCAGAGATAACAAAGATAGACATCGATTTGCTTGAATTTTGCTTATATCCATACTTCCCTTCATGTCTAAAGTATTTGAGCATCTTATGTTACAGCAGGTAAGTAAATTTTTACGCCTAAATCCAATGTTAAGTAATATGCAATCCGGTTTCCGGAAGCACAGAAGTTGTATCACGGCATTAATAATTGATAGTCAGGTAACATTTCTGACATAACTTGACTTTAGCAAAGCCTTCGATACGGTAAACCATGAAATTTTGTGTACCAAACTAGCCAAATTTTTTGATTTCTCAGCAACTGCCATCAAACTTATCTCTTCGTATCTATGTGGAAGAAGACAGACGGTGACTACCGATCTTAAGAAGTCAGCAGTTTTGTCTCTAAAACGTGGTTTACCTCAAGGGTCCATTCTTGATCCACTTCTGTTCTCAATGTATGTAAACGATCTCCCAGGTTCATTGTCTAACTGTAATGTTCACATGTATGCCGATGATGTCCAGCTTTATGTCACTTGTCCCTTAGAAAGAATAAGTGAATGTGTAAATCTATGTAACAGAGAATTGTCTAATGTTAGTAGGTGGGCTATTTGTAATGGTTTGTCATTTAATACGTCAAAATGTAAGTGTATTGTTATATACAAAAAACCGCTAAGTACTGAAAGCCTGCCGGACTTAATCGTTAACAGTACACCAATAAATTATGTCGAGCAGGCGCTAAATCTCGGCATAATCATTAACAACACTCTATCATGGAGTGATCATGTGATGAAAGCCACCGGAAAGACCTTTGGACTTCTAAGACAGCTCTCATTAACCCAGCAGTTTTTACCTACCGATCTTAGACTATTGATAGCAAAAACATATCTGTCACCTACGCTCTGCTATGGAATTGAGATATTTGGACACTGCGATTTAGCTTTACAGCGTAGGCTTAATGTTACATTTAATAGTATTGCTAGATACGTCTACAATGTCAAGCGAAGAGAACACATTACGGGGTTTGCTACACAAATCTATGAACTTAATTTTAAGTCGGACTGATTACAGAAGCATGATACATCTGCACAAGAACCAAGCTATTTCTATGATGAATTAAGCTTCAGCACATCGGCTAGAACCAAAAACATAAACAACATACGTCATAAATTAACGTGTTCACAGCGACAATTTTTCGTTCACACTGTTCGTCTGTGGAATCAATTACCTACACAAATAAAAATAGTTAGTAGCGCAACGCAATTTAGGGTCAAACTAAAAGAGTTTTTAATAGGAAACAATTAATAATAATATTTAATTACACAAATGATTGAAATAATAATAAAAATCTGTCTTGCTATATATGTATTAGGTTAAGAAGAATTATTATTAATATAAGAATATATATAATAAAATATAATATAGTATATAATATAAGAAGAATAATATAAGAAGATTAATGATTTAAATACTATGATCTTTTTTTTTTTGTATGTGACTAGTACATTAATGTAAAAGGTTTTCCTTGTAGCACTAGGAATTGAGAAATTATTAAATAAAAAAATAGAAAGAATGCACACTATATTAATAGTTGTTTCATGCAACCATGATATTAATGTAGACAAACTCAAAAATTACGCCTTGGAGACTGCTATTCTCAATAGAATGTTCATTACCTCGGATCCTCTAGTATCGAGGCATTTCAAGAGTCAGGAAAAAAAAACATGTAGCATTGACTAAAAAAAAAAAATCAAATGCCAAAATCAGCTTTAAATTTAATGCAAAATGTTCCTGCAGTTGAAGAAGAAAGTAACGATAAGGAATAAAGAAAATTGTTGAGTTAAATAAAAAAATTGGTTGTGTTGTTTTTTTAATAATTATCTCTGAAATCTAAAAAGTTTTGAAAGTTTTGGCGCGATTATTCCTACGGAAACTAGAGGATATACACACCTGATCATATTAATAGGTACACACCGGAATTTTTTAATTATAGATAGTTTTTTCGTACTTTTAGTGTTGACAACTTTTTAATTTTTGTTTTTTTGTTGTTGTCAATGTCTGGCCACACTGTGACAAAGAGTTGAAAGAGGGGCTGCCCCGTATATCAAAGCTTTTCTATAAATTGCGAGTCCACCAAACATTTCGCCTGATCATAATAATAGGTACAGTCTCCGTTTCTCACAAGTATATAGTGAATAATTTTGTAATCAGTGATGTTTTAGTAACTAAAGGTAAATTAAGTATAGCTCTTGTCAATACAGAGAATTAAATAATTATTTTTTTTTAGAAAAAATGGGTCGGAATTCTCATTGTACTAAAGAAGAAGCTCGATTGGTTCTTAGTCTGTGAAAAGATGGCAAATCTTTACGAGCCATCGCCAAATTAATGAACAGGTCTCATAATTTTGTTAAAAATGCATTAGATAAAAAACCAAGACAGGAAACCCGTGGAAGGCCACAAAAAACAACAGAAACCCTTGACCACTACATAGTAACTTTGAGCAAAAAGGACCCATTTAAGTCATCGAACTCTATTGCAGCCGAAATTGGGAATTCAGTTAGTGCTCCAACTATCCGAAGACGACTACAAGATGCCAACCTACCAGGAAGAATTGCCAGAAAAGTCCCACTTATGCGCAAAAAAATATCACCATGAGGCAAACTTTTGCAAGGGACCACAAAGACTGGGTAGGATGCACTGGGGAGAAAAAATGGAGAAACATATTATGGAGTTATGGAATGACTGTGAAAGGAATGTTCGACGCCCTAATGGAAAGGAATTCCATCCACGGTTTACAAAAAAAACAGTCAAACATGGAGGTGGCAATATAATGGTATGGGGTTGCTTTTCCTGGTACGACGTAGGTCCAATTTATCAAACTACGAACAAAATGAATGCTGAAGAGTACAAATCCATATTGGAAACAGTTATGGTACCGTATGCTGAGGAAAATATGCCATTACGTTGGGTATTTCAGCAAGAAAATGATCCAAAAACACACATCAAGGCTGTTATCTAAATTTTTCGAGGAGCAAAAAGTTGACGCTCTGAAGTAGCCAAGCCAATCCCCCGACCTTAACCCCATTGAAAACTTGTGGGGAGACTTAAAAAAGGAATTGGCAAAGCATTCATTTTCAAATAAACAAAAATTATGGGAAGGTGTCCAAAAACTGTGGTATGAGACACCAGTAGAGACCTGCCAGGCTCTTAATAAAAGTATGCCAAAAAGAATAGCAGTGGTGGCCAAAAATAGAGATGGATACACTGGATACTAAGTTAGGAAATACTAATTTACCTAAAAAAAAGAACACAAAATTGAAATAAAAATTTTTTTTTTTACCAACACATGAAGTGTGCCTATTATTATGATCAAACTGAAAACGTATCTGAAACACAAAATGATCTCTTTTATGTTATATTATTATTCTATGTTAAAATTAAGTTTATTTTATTAAAAACAAATAGTTTAAGAACCAATGAGAACAAGTTTGAAACAATGAATAAAACTGTTTACTGTTACCTTAAAGTCAGAGTTGATGTGTGTACCTATTAATATGATCAGGTGTGTACTCTTCCGATTGTGAAAAAGACAAGTTTAAGCTAAGAATTTTAATAAAGAATTGTATTGGCTAGATTTTAACTTTAAAAATTTTATTTCGCAAAAACAGGTAAAAAATTTTGATTTTTTTTAATTCTAAAAAATAAACATTCAACTAAATATTTGTAACTTTTATGTTTTTTGTAAAACTTTAATACTCTTAAAAAGATGGCATCAAAATTGTTTTGCAACAGGGCTCCGCTGAAATATGGCGCGATTTTGGTTTTTCGCCCCACTGTGCGACGTATCTGAACCTGCCATAACATCTAACACTAATCTAACACCAATCCAAACATGAATTGTACCATACGAACATTAAACTTTTCCAGTAGAAAAAAGATAAAATGATCTGTTTCAATATCTTAGAACACTGAGCAACTGAATAACTGAACTGTTTTGTTTAGTCACTTTAGAACAGCGATGCCCAGCCATAAGCTCTTTGTGTACGTTTTGTTTTTGCAACTGCACCGAAGAAAGGAAATCAATGATCGTATACATGCAGGGCGAGACGTATACAAAACGACACACATGCAAACGATTTCGTGTGTGTGCGTCGCGTAGAACAAAAACCGGTTTTGTATTGGTGTTTGCGCGCGCAAGCACTTTCTTTATGCATTTCTTTATGAGTATTGGTGAGTGCTCTGTCGTATGCTGCTTTGGGGCATACTTGCTCTAGAACAGTTCAACTCTACCAACTACCCAAAGGTTTGAAATTTTTGACATTTACCTTAACAACTTTTAAAACACCACAAGCCCTCAAACTCACCCACAATGATTGCAAGTTTCACAAGCTTAGTCATAACTCAAAGCTGTTTTATGGAAAAATATTTGAACTAATAAAGTTTACGCAATTGCTTAGGTTGTTACTTTTGCTAATTCATTTCCATTTGCTCCCCTTCCCACGTGACCCAAAGTGACTTTGAACCAACACACACACACAGTTCAATGCTAATTAAATGACAGACTTTACCTATAATGATTATGCATTATTTGCATTTTCTTCACTTCCCGTTTTTGGG
The DNA here is from genome assembly GCA_037044535.1 of Lordiphosa magnipectinata. Lineage (NCBI taxonomy): Eukaryota > Metazoa > Arthropoda > Insecta > Diptera > Drosophilidae > Lordiphosa > Lordiphosa magnipectinata. The sequence continues at coordinate 9,648 of JBAMBO010000631.1, read as the reverse complement.
GAATGCATCGCATCTTCATTCTTTTTCTTTGTAGGCTTCTGGGTTTGTAGGCCTACGCAAATGTGTAAATAAATTCAGAGACTCTGTTGCAGCCAAAATCAAAACCCGATGAACATCATGAAAGCATCTAAATTAAAGTGGAAAACCAGTTGGGGAAGTTGGTTAGCAGCGCCAGCAACCAACTGGGGCTGACGTCATGTATGGTAGGGGCGGAAGGGGGGCGGACATGACTGCCGGTTGCCGGTGGTTGGCACATACGAGTACACACCGCACAGTTACCAGTTCTTGTGTCCTAGTTATATGCCAAATTTCTTGAAGCCAGTTAGTCTTTGGGTATCTCTCTCTCTACAATGAATGGATATGCAAAGTAAGAACTAATTTTTTTGTTTCGTTACGTTAGTTTTGTTTTGTTTTTTTTTTTGGTTTTGCATTGCCCAATTCAGCAATTGCAAACGCAGCAGCAAAGATTAAACGCGTTTCCATTGTTTGTCCATTTGTCCGTTCATTTGCATTGAATTGAAGCTGACGAAATGCGACATGGTAATGTAATTTCTATAGAATTATTTTGTTGGTTTTCTTACTTGCCAGGGTTGTCAAGCTTAGAGCAATTACCTGATAAAGACTTGTCAGCGAACAAGTGTATAGATATAGATTAGATTGTCTATTGATTCTTTTCAAAAACTAACCAAATAGGGCCTTTCCCTAAAGCTTTTCACAGTTATTGGTTTAAATGTGAATGCAAGAAAAGATAAAGTAGAAAGTAGATTACACAATGTCAATCTGAAAATTGTCTTACTTTGCATTCTGTTAGTCCAATTTTCGACCAACTTATCAAGCAAAGGGAACCGCAGCAAGGCAATGATTCGCATTTGAAATGTTTGTAGTATCCCTTTGAGCCCTCTTAGCTAGAACCCTTATTTTAGTTGTTGCTTCACTTCTTCTTCTAGTTCCAATAACGAGTGGGACATAGGGCATTAACTACTCCTCTCCATCGAACTCTGTTGTTAACTGTTGCTTTGAGTTCTCTCCAACTTTTCCCGATGCATTCCGTCTCTCTACCGACAGTCCTCCTGCAAGTTTCTTTGGGTGTGCCTGGTGTCCGCCCGACTTCGTCCAACGGGTTCCACTCCATTGCCTTCCTTGCGATGTTGTTGTTATTTTTCCGCAATGTGTGTCCTATCCAGCTCCATTCCATTTTGCGTATTATTGAGTCGACACTCTCCATATTCCGTCTTCTGTCTGGCCAGAATATGCAGAATATGCGGCGCAGGCATTGGTTTACAAATGTTTGGAGTTTTGACACTAAGGAAGTTGTAATTTTCCAAGTGGAAGAACTGTATAGGAGCATTGGCACTACGTTGGACTTGAAGAGCCTGATTTTGAGCCAGCGTGGATATGACGAGCATCGCCAATCAGCTGACAGCATCTCAAAGGCACCTTTAGCCTTTTGCAGGCGCGAATCCACATCCAGTTCCGTCCCTCCATCAACAGCGACTACGCTACCCAGGTTGCTGAATTGCTGAACTTGCTCAATTGGCTGTTCGTCCAAAACCAGAGCCTGAGATTGTCCGGAACGGATGCTGAGCGCTTTCGTCTTAGCTTTAGCTGAGGTGTCCAAGTCGGCTAACGTGTTTGCCAGGTCGCTTAGCCTATTTGCCAGGAGGCAGATGCCGCAGTGTTGTAGTCATTGACCACTTTAGCAGGGAGTAGGTCGCATTGTAGCGAACACGTCTGCAAACACCATTATAAACAGAATGGGCAACAGAGCACATCCCTGCCGAACGCCACTCAGGACTGGAAAAGGCTGCGAAAGCATTCCACCGTGAAGCACTCTATACTGGGCGCTTTCGTATGTCGCTCTGATGAGGGAAAGAAGTTTTTCCGGTATCCCGCGCCATATGCAATCCCTACTTACGCTGTCGAAGGCCTTGGCGAAGTCCACAAAGGCCATGTGCTCGATCAAGATGCGCACAGTGTTTATGTGGTCCGTGCCCTTTCTAAATCCTGCTTGCTCTTCGCCTATGGTGTCCATAACGGTGTCTTTCAGGCGATCCAGAACTATTTTGGCTATGAGCTTCGAGATGGTTGGCAGCACACAGATTCCACGCCAGTTGTCGCATTCGCGCAGGTCGCCCTTTTTGGGGATTTTCACCAGGATGCCCTCAAACCATTCTGAGGGGAGCTCCTAAGTTTCCCACGCCCGTTTTATTACCGGGGACAGTAAATCCACCGCAGTTGTCGGCTGTCAACCCCGGCTGCTTTGTTGTCGGGCAGCGATTGGATGGCCGTGAGGATTTCGAGTTTTGTGGGTGCTTAAGTCCTTACCCTGTGGTGGTCCAAGGTTTTAGTCCTATAAAACTCGATCCGTGCAAAAGTAAAAATTTTTCCAGAACACATAATGAATGGAGTGTTGTTGGATTTGGTTCAAGGCAGTCACCGTGATGCGGACTAAGTTGCTTTTAGTGGCGTTTGATGAGAGGACTTTAATAGTAGCCTGACTGTGGATTAGAATGCAAATGTTTCTTGGAGTTTAGTCAAACTGAAAAAGAGATGTGTCGCTAGTTCTTCGAAGAAAATGCCTGTTCCTGTGCCCTCTTCCGTCTTCGTACCGTCTGTGTAAATGGTAAGCTCGTTCTCCCTGGTGGTAGTTTCTTGCTTACATTGCTCTCTGTCTCCGGGAACCAGGCTCTACAGCAGGGTTCCCCTTTCTAATAGCCTATTTCCACCAAAGAAATGAAGCTTCATTTCTTGAAATGACAAGAAATGAAGAAAATGATATCATTTCTGCCATACAAATTGTTGTTGCATTTTGCCCTTCATTTCCTTCATTTCTCAAAAATGATGGCATTCCCCACGAAGGAATTTGGTATTTTTTTAAAAAGTACTCGCTACTCTCTGACACTACTCGTTACTCTCTGGAAATAGAAAGTGTCATCACCAATAAACTATTGATTTGAATTTAAAAATAAGGCGCAATTTTGTTTATAATATAATTTAGTCAAAATAAGTTGTGTATTTAGCTTTCTGCTGATTATTCAGGGCGTTAACAATGCGTTCGCCCAGTGTAATTGCTTTCTTGCCGGGTTTGTCTTTTTTTGGGTAAATATTGCAAAAACTCCCCGTGAGTTTGAAAGTGGCGCCTGTTGTTTAAATCAAACCATTCAGCTGTTTTTGTCAACGTGGCATTGCGAATATCAAAATGATGAAGATTTGTCAATGGAAACAGCATCATTTTAAGAAATGAAAATGATAAGAAATGAAGCCAGTGGAAATAGGCTATAACACACCGTGATGCATGACTTCGGCAAGCATCTGCTCTAGAGCAGCGTTGGTCTACGAGAACGAGGCCAAAAAGTGAGAGTTTATTGGTGTGCGAAAATAAACAGCCGTGAAGCAGCTTCGATCTGGCCGCATCAAAGACTAGCTCTCTTGGCCTCAACTTCGGCATGCGTTCGGTTCGTATATGTGTAAATAGAGAAATGTCTTCGCCCCCAGGGGGTACTTGTGACCAAGGTATACTTAACTAGGTAGCCGCACTCGCACTCTCACAACTTCTTATAAAACAAGAAAGAAAGTCGGTCAAGCCCGACTATAACATACTCTGTACCCTTAACGTCGCAGCTCGCATTTGCTCACGAGTTTTACTCGCTCATCTCTAAGTTTCACGCTCTCTCTCTCTTTCTCTCACTAAGATTGCCATTCAATAGAATGCTGCGGTGGTGGGTGGGGTGGTGTTGGTTGTTTACTGGCCGTTTTTTGCTCATAACTTGAGTATCGTTCATCCGATCTTTATCATTCCTTCAGCAAATCGATAAATAATTTTGTTTACACGGTATCTCTAGAAGGTACGAACGATCTATCTTCAAAACTGTAGAAGATATGACGTTTTTTCCAAATTGCGGGGGCGGGAGGGGGCGTGGCAAAAATTGAAAATAAACTTGATCTGCCTGCAAGTATAAGAAATATATGTCCCATACATGTCAAACCTCTATCTCTTACCATCTCTGAGATCTCTTCGTTCATACGGACAGACAGACGGACAGACGGACGGACGGACAGACGGACAGACGGACATGGCTATATCGAATCGGCTGTTGATGCTGATCAAGAATATATATACTTTATAGGGTCGGAAACGATTCCTTCTCCCTGTTACATACTTTTGCACAAACTTAATATACTCTATGTACCTTCGGTACAGAGTATAAAAATATAATACAAAAGAGAGCGAGAGAGCGAACTAAGAAGCAGAACACAAAAAATTCGTCCGCGGAGATGCGTCGCTCGCAACTGTTGTTCACAGACTGACATCTAAGAAGTAAGCAAAGAGAGCGAATTCGGCTACCTAGTTAAGTATGCCTTGCTTGTGACCTTCGCTGCTCTAGAGTTGTCATTCCATTTCTGAGCTGGTGTACAGTAACTGCTTCCCTTTGCCTCAGCAGTAATTCCGTACTTCCAGTAGGATACTGCTGTGACCTGAGGTAGATGCTTTAAGAAGTTTTAGTTCCCAGAGTCTTACTGCGCTCCTCGCAGCTGTGTACAGTACTTCAGGAAAGTGCTTACTGGTTCCAAGTTCAAAAGTACGTCCAGTGCCGCAGGGATGCTGTTATACCCAGGCAAGCTGCTCTTTGCACCTTATGGAGGTTGCTTAGATGGGATTCGGTGTTGGCTCCATAGATAGGCATGCAGTCCCCATCACCTACCAAAAGCCTGTCACTAACCTGTTGCCGTTTTTTTACAAGTAATAACAAACTTTTAAAACATTCTGAAATCGATTATCGATTACATTTATAACGAAGCAACTAAGTGCAAAACCTACGCCTACTTTTTGTTCTGTACGAATTTCTGAATTCAGAAAGCATTGGGATTTTAAAAAATTTTGTCATTAGTGTTTTGTTTCTCACCCAGAGCAGGTGTGATTGAAAGTTTATTTTTCTTATTTTCTAATTATTTTTTACTTTTTTTATTTTAATCAATGAACTTCAAGAAAACATCCAGCTGTGGTGTTACTTCTCTTATTTCAATACCAAAACATAATTTTTATTAACTTTTAGAGAGGATTTTACTTTGTTACCAGTTTTTCAGAATTTTGTTTCATTGTCGTAGGTAGAACGTCTTCTAGGCAAAGAATTGAAAGTGGTGAAATACGAAATGACTGTACAAAGATGAAAACCAAACCAACACAGAAAAAATAAATCACGTTCAGCTGTTTTTTTATACCCTTGCAAAGGGTATTATAATTTTGCCCAGAAGTTTGCAACGCATAGAAATATTCATTTCCGACCCCATAAACTATATATATTCTTGATCAGGGCGACGAGCTGAGTCGATTGAGCTTTGTCCGTCCGTCTGTCTGTCTGTCTGTCTGTCCGTCTGTCTGTCCGTCTGTCTGTCCGTCTGTCTGTCCGTCTGTCCGTCTGTTTCTACGCAAACTAGTCTCTCAGTTTTAAAGCTATTGAGCTGAAATTTTGCACAGAGTCTTCTTTTTACTGCACGCTGCTAATATGTCGGAACCGACCGGATCGGATGACTATATCTTATAGCTGCCATAGGAACCATCGGTCGAAAAATGGGTTTTAGTGAGAAAAACTTTTTTGTTTTCAATGTTAACGTGATTAAACTCGGTCATTAATAATATTATATACTTTCAAACAGATTTGCAAATTTTGGTCAAAATCGGATGACTATATCTTATAGCTGCCATAGGAACCATAGGTCGAAAATGGGTTTTAGTGAGAAAAACTTTTTTGTTTCCAATGTTAACGTGATTAAACTCGGTCATTAATAATATTATATACTTTCAAACAGATTTAAAAATTTTGGTCAAAATCGGATGACTATATCTTATAGCTGCCATAGGACCGATCGGTCGGAAAATGGGTCTTAGTGAAAAAAAACTTTTTTGTTTTTAAGTAAATCGTTCTTAAGGTCGGTGATTATTAATATTAAACGCTTTCAAACTAATTTGAAAAAGTTGATCGATATCGGGTGACTATATCTTATGGTTGCCATAGGACCGATCGGTCGAACATGAGTCTTGGTAACAAATTTTTTTGTTTAGTTTTGTTAGCGTCCTTAAACTCGCTGATGACTTATTTTATATGCTTTCAAATAGATTCGCAAAATTGGGCCGAAATCGGATGACTATATCTTAAGGCTGCCATAGTGCCGATCGGTCGGAAATTGAGTCTTAGTGAGAAAAACTTTTTTCAGACGTTTATCTGTCGGAAAATAGGTTTTAGTTATAAAATTTTTTGATTTTTATGTAAGCGTTCTTAAACTGTGACATTTGCATTTGCAAGGGTATAAAAACTTCGGCACAGACGAAGTTAGCTTGGCCTTCTCGTTTTTTATCTTTTAAATTCTTGTTCAAAGACATTTGTTCTATGAAAATCATTTAAAACTTTTATTTCTACAGGGTTGGCCATATTCCATTTGGCAACACTATAACTTTTGACAACGATGCCAAATCGACTAATTACATAGCGCGTTTGAAGCGTCAGTCCAAGTAGATCTTTACCATGGAACAATACACGCCACGCGAACGCTCTCAGATTGTTGAAATTTGCATTCAACATAACTCAATTGTGAAAACTCAACAACATGACCGATGAAGCTGATTTGAAGTTGAACGGAACGGTAAACAAACAAAATTGCCGAATTTATGAGATGAGGTACCTCCTTACTATGAAAAAGTCACTGTTTGGAGCGGCGTTTGTGCTAAAATGATTATTGGGGGGCCGTTCTGTTTCTAAGATGAAGTTGGTCAAACGGTTACCGTCAATTAGGAGCGTTATCGCGATATGATAACCAATTTTTTGATGCCAATTGTTCGTCGAAACCGTATGGTGCACTACTGGTTTCAACAAGATCGCGAACAACCACACACAAGCCGCGCTACAATCGATTTTTTGAGACCGTTTGATGTCACAAAATGGTGATGTTGACTGGCCGCCGCGTTCACCGAATAGGACGACTCCAGACGTCTTTTTGTGAGGCTATTTGAAATCAAAGGCATACATCAACCAGCCAAGGACCCTGGAATACCTGAAATACCATATCCAACAAGAAATAGCTGCCATTCCATAGAAAATGCTGAAAAACGGGCTTAACACGTTGTAGCCGTAATCTACTTGAACCCAATTAAATGGTTTTTATCACGCACAGAACAAAAATTGTTTTTCTTTGATTTTTTTTTTAAAATACCAAGTCAGTCGAATATGGCCAGCCCTGTAAACAGTTTACGAGCTGCAACGGTATACATATAAACTTCGGTCGACTCGAAGTTAGCTTTTCTCTATTTTTATACCCTTGTAGAGGGTATATTAAATTTGTCCAGATGTTTGTAACGCATAAAAGGAAGCATCTCCGACCACACAAAGTATATATATTCTTGATCAGCATGACGAGCTGAGTTGATATAGCCATGTCCGACTGTCCGTCTGTCAAAAATGTGTACATTTGGCCGAATGTACATATTTGTGTCAGTGAAATCGGGCTACTAATTTATAAAAATCATACAAGCTACAAGGGTATAAAAACTTCGGTCGAGCCGTAGTTAGCTTTCCTCTATTTTTTTATGATAAAACCCAATTACATCCTGTAAAAATCATAGATTTTATAAAAATTTTGTGTAAAAACCAAGACTGTACAAATTTAAAGGCTCAGAAGGGAGGTTCGAACTCATCTTTAAGCTTAAGATTCGATTTGCGGACCGGTTTTTTAAAGCATTGAACCAAAGGTCTTGTTTCGAACCTCGGTTCGAATGATCCACTTTGAAGTTTTCGATCAACATTAAACTTTCAACCTCTCTTACGGCTACCAAAACTGAAACGGTATAGCCAACAGTAGGCAAGGGCGCACGCATACATGCGGTTGAAAGATGAACTGACGACTGACCATAATATTTTAGTACGTCAGCAAGCCGAAATAAACAAACATGCTTGATTGAATCCGCAAAGCTAAACTTACAACTCAGTTTTAAAGATCAAACCAGAGCTTGTTGTGCACACTAGCATGTACGGAGCTTGGTTAAATGATCGAGATCAGCCTTAAGCTCTGCCGTCAGTTCATCTTTCAACCGCATGTGTGCGTCCGCCTCAAGAGCAAGGTAATTTCTTCTAAGTAAGTCTGCAAGGCTTTTAAATCCATTTTAGAACTTATCCTTTGCGGTTTCATTTAAAATGTCCTTATACGGTTCGATACGTGGTTTAAATATGAAAACTAAGGATCTTCTTTGGCTTAGATAGACACCAGTTTCATGAATTTACATTTACACCCTTCTTTTGAACCAAAGGATCAGAAGTTAGTTAGTTCCGGACAATCCCAGGCTCTGGATTTGGACGAACAGCCAGTTCAGCTACCTGGGTAGCGTAGTCGCTGTTGATGGAGGGACGGAACTGAATGTAGATTCGCGCCTGCAAAAGGCTAAAGGTTCCTTTGGGATGATGTCAGCTGTTTGGCGATGCTCGTCATATCCACGCTGGCTCAAAATCAGGATCTTCAAGTCCAACGTAATGCCAGTGCTCCTATGCAGTTCTTCCACTTGGAAAATTACAACTTCCATAGTGTCAAAACTGCAAACATTTGTGAACCGTTGCCTGCGTCGCATATTCTGCTTATTCTTGCCTGACAGAATACGGAATTCCGAGTTACTCCGAGTTGACCAGCGAATATGGAGAATAGGCAGAATGAAATGGAGCTGGATAGCACACACATTGCGGAAAAATGAGAACAACATCGCAAGGAAAGCAATGGAGTGGAACCCGTTGGACGGAGTCGGGCGGACACCAGGCAGACCCAAAGAAACTTGGAGGAGGACTGCCGGTAGAGAGACGGAAAGCATCGGGAAAAGTAGGGGAGAACTCAAAGCGACAGCTTACAACAGAGTTCGCTGGACAGGAGTAGTTGATGCCTTATGTCCCACTCGGGATTGGAACTAGAAGAAGTAGAAGCGGCTTTTCTATGGAAAATACTTAAAACTACCCAGTACACAGAGTAAAAAAACCGAGAACATTGGTCTCAAGATAAGCACAAAAGTTACTAAAAACTTGTAGTACAATGTTCTTACATCAAGAGCAATTTTTTGAGAACGCAACAACTGAATTTGAGTTTATTTTGTTCCGTTTTTAAGAACTTGATTTGGGATAATATTGTTTCGTTTTCAAGAACATTTTACACTCGACTGCGAAAAAAATTTGATTGATTTTGGATCGATCAGGTAAGGAGCGGATTCCACACATTTTAATGGTTTCTCGGAAGAATAAGGAATGGGTTGGAAGGGAAGGGAGCCGGCGGCAACTAATATTATATTTACAAGCGTGCTGAATAATAAAACTGCTTCTAAACCAGTGGCCGGCACGTCTCAGTCTCCAGTGTATTGAACAAAGCTCTGCGGCAGCGACGTCGACACACCGACAGTATACGAGCTTTTACTGCTCTCTTTTGCAACAACAAAGATGTGCTAAATGAGCGCGAGAGGACAAAAAAGTGTGCTTGTGTTGGTGAGCAAGAGAGCTCTCTCCAGACTACAGCCGTTTTACTTGCGAGTCAATGTTAACGGACTCACACAATCATGAGTTCGGCTCGCATTTGCGTAAAAACACGACTGACTTCGGCTCGTGGTAGCTATGGCTGGCCGGGCCTGAG
>JBAMBO010000630.1:0-26853 GCA_037044535.1 Lordiphosa magnipectinata | reverse complement strand
GCATATAATAGGGATTTTAGCTCGTATCCATTTATGTGAATGCCTTCCGGTAGATATTCCAACACATCATTGAGGTAGATCGAGAGCAAAAGTGGACTTAACAAGCATCCTTGCTTAACACCCGACTCCGTGGGAAACCAGTTGGATAACACTTCTCCATCCCAAACGGCTGCTTCATTTCTATTATACCTGCTTTCAAGTATATTAATAAGTTTGGTCGAAATGCCAAAATTGCTCAGTTTAAACATTAGCGCCTTTCGGTCGATCGAAATCGAATGCTGCACTGAAGTCAACGAAAAAAGCATACAGCTGGAGATACTGGTGACTGCTGAATATATCGTCGATCGTGAGAGCCCCATCCTTGTCGAAGAACCTGCACGGAACTCTGTTAGCTCGTCGGTTTCGTCCACCCATCGGTTGTGAGCCTACACCAAGCAGCACGGCAGAGGCTAAAGAACATCCAAGAAAAGCTGAAAGACGCGAAAGTGGCGATAAACTGCACCTGGAAATATCTCCTGAGCAGGAAAGATGTACCAACGAGCACCAAATACAAACTTTTCGGAGCAGCTGTGACATGTGTGGTATGAGCTACGGCGCACAAGTCTGGGGGATTATGCAGTACGATGAAGTTGAGAACCTGCTCAGTTACTTTCTGAAAAACAGAATTAAACACTCCAAACAGAATGCTGTATCTGAAAACGGGATTTACCGCAGAAATGCACTTCTCCTATAAGCAGAAGGTTTTTAGCATATCCCGAAAATAGACTGCCTAAAATATTGGCTCAGTTTCTGCTAAACGAACGTCAGCAGTTCTTTCGGGAATGGGAACTTCTATCAGCCACTCACTGCGAAAAACTTAACTTCGAAGAAAGTTCAGAGTGGGAAACATGGGCTACAGAAATTCTTAAAAAGATGGATGCTTCATATAGATCATCTTTTATGATCGATTCAGAGAGGAGCTCTCAGAGGCTAATATACAAAGAATTGAACTACGACCTAGGAGAAAGAAATTATTTCAACGACGCGTTTTCAGTGGAGCAAATTCGCACAATGCTCAAACTCAACTTTGTTCCAAACATAGCAAGCAGCAACACAGCATGTTCTCTTTGCAATTGGAACGAGCAAGAAAACACTATCCATTTTATTAGAAACTGCCCAATCTTGGGGGAATACAGAATTCTACATGTTGGTAAGGCAAGACTACACCTGCACGAAGTTCACCAGCTATTAAGTGGATCAAATTGGATGATCCTATATAACTTTATAAGTCAGGCAACTAAATATCGAAAACATATATTGAAAGGGGACTTTTAAAACAGAGTAACACGGTCAACCGAATCTCGCGCTATGCAGTTGAAGGATCTGGTATCTGGGGAAGATCCGGGAAGCCAGTGGTATTAGACTGAATAGCGAAGAATTTGAAAGGCAGTTATCGACTGACGGTTTCATACCATGTCGATTTATTTATTTTGGTATTTCATATACAAAAAAACTTCTTGTTTAGATATAAATTTAGATTCTAAGCTATTATCTATGTAATATCAGTTTCATAAATTTGAATAAAGAAGATAACTACTACTTTTGTTTTGACCTTTTTTGATAATATGGTAAAAAACTATTTCGTTACTTTGAAATAAACTATCCCAATGAATTGTACGATTATTTTTAGCTAGGATATACCAATTTGAATAATATTGCTTTTGAGAATCATTTAGTGAACTTGAATCAAAGATCTAAAAACTTAACATATAGTGGGAGTCTACTATAAAAACTTTACGACTATACCTCTATCCAGATGTTTGTTCTCCATGTGCAAAATTTTTTTAGATTTTTTTTTTTAATTTTTTTTTTTGGATTTTTTATAGCTTGGATTTTTGAGAATATCGTACTAAAAAATTTTTTTGAAATTCGAAATACTTTAGATGATATAGTTTTTTTGTCGAACAATGTCTTTTGCAAAAACGAGTAATTTTTGAGAAAATAATTTTCGAATAAATTAAGCTGAGAAATAACGGCTGGATCTTGATTTTGAATGGTAACATGTTGTCGCCTCAGATCGATATCGATTTTTAATCAATTATTAATCGATTATTAATCGATTTTAAATCGATAATTATTGAAGGCTATCCTACTCAATGCTCAGGCTGCTAAACTAGAGCTGCGGCCTCATCTAACGAAGGCAGAATGGCACTCAGAGCAGAGACCTGCTGCTGAAAACAGTTTTTGTGAAGATGAGGAAGGTCCGCTGCATGCAGCTGGCATAGCCGATTAATATCAGTAATGTTTTTGGTTATTTTCAAAACAACTTTTTCGGACTGCCAAGCCACTTTTCTCCAGTTCTACTAAATTGATTTTTATGAAATAAAATTCAATCGACGCAGAAATGTCACCATTCTCGAACTGCATTTTTACATTTATGATTTTCTTTTTTTTTTTTAGGAAAAAAATTACTTTAAACTTTAAACGCATTTATCTCGAAAACACGATTTTCGAACTGGCGGCCATGATATCTACAGTGATATCGAAGTGAAATGTACGCAGAATTGTCTGGTGACCTCTGGTCTGAGCCTCAATCATAATTTTAAAAAAATTTTCACAAATTTTTTTTTACACCAAACTACAAAAAAAGAGCCCAAAATTTAATTTTCATTTTTCAATGGCCGCCATTTTGTCAAAAAAAAAAATCACAACATTTTTTTGACATCTATACTGATTATAACCTCTTTTTTACTTTTCATTTCAAACAACCTGGAGACGAGAAATCGTGTCCGCCAGCACAATACCTTTTTTTTGGACAAACTTGGTTCGAACATTAGGTTTGCTGTGAAGAATACGTCAGAGTTCCAGGCTGGAACCGGTTTGGTTCAAAATCTGATTGTAATAGTAATTTCGATTTACAGCCCTGGTACATGGTTACTTTTTTTTAACTTCCATCTCCATTTGTACAATAGGCTAGTTGAAGCCTGAGATTCTGGGATTAACATCCCCCAAATCAATTTATCCACAATATAAATAGCTCATCACAACAGGGCCGAGGATTATTTTACCTAGAATATACATAATTCTTCCGAACTCCACCCTTTTGTCTAACACTTTTAAAACTCTCTTATAGCTAGATTTTAAATGAGTGTTCCCCAAGAAGAGAGGACGAAAAATGTGACCGTCTCTCTCTCTCTCTCTCTCTGACACACAGAGATGCATGTCTTCGGCAAGAATTCAGTGTGAATTGCCGAGTGTGTTCGGTGTAAAGATAATCTGAAAATCACTCAATGAAAATTAAGTCAATGAGCTTACTGAATAAAAGCTTTCGGAAACTACTAAATAAGTAGATGGAAAGCTTAAGCAAGCCTGGAATAAAAAACTAGCAGGTGTTTAAAAATGCTCTAAATGACACAGTTTTGATTGTTTGTACACACAGTGACAAAATTGTCCTTTTTGTCCTTCTAAGAAAGATGTCCACTTCAAACACTTCTGTTAAACATTTAAACTAAAAAAATGTTTGTTGGCATATTGAACAGTTTATGCGCTCACAAGATGAGTCGTTGCCATTAGACACTTTAAAAACACTTTTAAACGATTACTCAAGAGTTATTCTTGGATCGAGCGCTGGTTGAGTTCATCAATTGGTCAAGCTTCAGGCGTAATGCTGAATCAGCTGATTTTGGGTACGGATGCGAATCCTTGCACTCTCTCTTCAGCTTTATCTCTCTGAGAGCACTTGCTATAATTTCAATTACAAAATAGCAGAAATTTCCAGTCAATTCCAAACGCACACACACACAACACAACAAGTACATAAACTTGGTTGTGTGTTTGCCGAAACGTAACGGGGCAGTGGCCGTGGCTGCCGCTGTCGACGCCTGCCGCTGCTGTTACTCTTGTTGCTGTTGTTGTTGTTGGTGGCGGCACTATTGTTTTTGTGATACGCGGTGGAGAAAGGCGATTTTCTCTTTAATTATATTTTATTTATTTTTACATAAAAAAATTGTAATGTTGTTGTGCATTTTTTTTTCATCATTTCCGTTTTGTTTTTGGGGTTTTGTATTTTTGGTGTCAGGGGACAACACGACGTTGTCAAATTAATCAACAACCGGCGCTGCCGTGACAGCGCGTATGTTGCGTATTTTACAACATTCGTCTACACACACACACTCACTCACTATTTTTGTTTGCAAATTAATTTGCATTGAATTTGTGATTAAATTTCGAAATATTCAAAATTTTATAACAACAACAATTCACTAACAATGCAAGCCAAGCTTTAGGTTACACGCACAAACGAATAACGACGTAAGCAGCTAACTAACTCGAACAGTTCGGACAGCGAGCGACGCGCGTTTTTCTGTGTGTGCTGCCTCGGCGAAACTTGGTGAGAGACTGAATTGGTCCCCCAGCAATGGAGAGGCCACCACAGTACCCCCCTACGTAAGTATAGCTGAGCAGCAGTTGTTGCTGTTATGTGTGTGTGTGTATGTGCCAGTTGCTACTGCTGCTGCTGCTGCTGCTTGCTAAGCTTCTGTTCTGTTCTTTTCTTTTCAATTTGATCTACAAAAACAAATATTGTGTACGAATAAAAACAAAAACAGAAAAACAATTGGCAGCCCATAAGTGAAATTAACATTCATTTCTATTTGACGTATGTGAGCACAGTGGGCTTAATAATTATATTATATAATTGCAGTACAACAAAAAGTGATTGTAGTATAGGTAATTGCAATTATCAGCATTCATTTACATTTTCTACTCAGCTTTAATAATTATCGAAAAGCTCTCTCAAAAGTGCAACGCATTGATCTTTTTTTTTCATTCTGTTGTAAAGCTTTTAATGACTTCCTTCCCATTTGACTCCATTGTCAAATTGAGTAATTGCAAAAAAAAACCCCAAAAATACATAAATCTACAAACAGTCGTAAAAAGGTGTAAATTTGTATGCAAACGACACAAGCACTCACACACTTACACGCACAAAGGTAGTATGACGCTTGATGATGCCACAACAAGGTGAGGCAAAGTGGGTGAGCGCTGTATTTTCAGCTAATATCTCTTCAGTGTGTAGCTTACAGCTGTTGCAAAAGGTTTTCGACATTTAAAAGTTATTTTCAGGGCTGCAAACCGGTACGGAGTCGAACCGCTCCGAAGTCGGAGAGTCAAGATCAGCGTTGGTCAACGAGAGGGAGGCCAAAAAGAGAGAGTTTATTGGCGTGCGAAATTAAAGCGCCTTAAACCAGCTTTGATCTGACCGCATCTAGCAAGCGACTGAAGGCCTGTTTACTCTCTTTGCCTCAACTTTGGCATGCGTTCGGCTCGTGTATGTGTAAATAGCGCTGGTCTACTTAAATGAACGTTTGCTGTAGTGTTCCTTGTCATCCACAAATGCTTATTCCATGGACATTTGATATAAAAGTATCTTGCAAATCGTGTTGAAATGCGACTGCTGATGAGAGGACCGGGAAGCTCTTGAAACAGTACTGTACAGACAAATTATAGCTACAGTGTTGCCATTTCAGCTTTCTAGTTGCTAGATTTAGCAATTTGGAAAGTGGAAATGCTATTAATTTTTTGAAAAAACTACAAATCTGGCTATTTTTTAATTATGTTAAGCTATTTTGTTACTTTTGAGTCGTAGTGCTAAATAGTGCCTAATAATTCCATTGAAAACCTGACAATTCTATGCTACAGAACTTTCCCTCATTACAACAAAAGTAAGCAGTGATGAACTAGGGCATAATCGTTAGAAATCGTTCGAAAACAGGGCCCATGAAGGGTTCGGTCACTATTGTTGAACCTGCTAAGGGCTAAATTGCTCAACAGATTTCAGCTGATGACGTTAAATGCTATTTTAAACAAGGCTGCAAGCCCAATTATTGCTTTTAACTCCTATTCGCTGATACGAACCGATTTCGGCCAATGATTAAATTTCGGAAATTTTAGTTTCGAGTTTTCTGGGTGGGGGTTTTGGTTCGTTCTCTGGTTCGGTACAAGTTTTACCCAAATAATATAAAAATGCAATTTATGTGGCTAATATTTAGAATTTTTGTTCCTATCAACTGAGAATTCATTCGTTGGTACTGATAAGACAGTTCTCGCAATAGTTTTCTACTATAGGTTCTCTACTGTTATTTGAAACACTTTGGTTAGCGTGAATATTCCAATAATCAAAAACGGGAAAAGGCCTTCTGCTCAAATTTGAACAAGAGACTTCAAACCACATGTAGCATTAGATATCATATTCACAACACACAGCCTATCATAACTCAGCGTCATAAATATGTGATTGGTAACATTAAATTTAATTAGGGTTGCTGACAAGGTTTAGGAACACCACTTGAACAGTTATCCGGTGCCCGCCACTTAATATGCATCGTGTGAGGCAAAGTGCATTCCTTTCACGAACGCATTCTTATATTGACATACACGAATGTGACTACACACACATCCTTAAAATAAGTTAGAAGTTAAGGAATAAGAAATTCTTAATAAAGGGAAGATCGCACACCAGAGTGAGTCAGTACAAATTAAAACTTACAACCATGCTCGTTAAATGTATAATTCTATACACCTTCATAAAAAATAAAATAAGTTAAGAGTGAGAACCATTGAACCGAACCGAAACCGCGGTTCAGTTAGCTCCAAAACCATGTAATGAACCGAACCTGCGGTTCAAAAACTGTGTGAGCCACTGAACCGAATCAGTCCTTATTTCCTTCCGAGCGGTTTGCAGCCCTGCTTTGAATTTTTTAAAAACCAGAACAACCATAAGACCCTTTTGGAATTTGGAAAAAAAGAAAACGATTTTCTAAAAATTATTTTCTTAAAAACATGGAGAAGGTAACCATACGTCTTTTTTTAAGAAGAAAATTAGAAAGAAACTTTCTGAAAAATGAGCACAATTCAACTCCATTCAACCAACGTACAGAAAACTATAAGTAAGTAGACGTTAAGACGTAAGAGCCTTTCAATTCATGTTCATTGTAAAAGGTAACGATTTCAAACCCCAGTTTCTTTGTTTTTTAGAATAGTTAAATTAACTAAAACAGGTGGGTTTGGGGTGTTCCGTTGAATAGAGATGTCTTCTGATCCGATGGAATATGGTGGAGCCAGCATATTCAGCGTAATATACATTTTCCATCCAAAGTGATATTCGATGCGCCACCAGATTGAAAGATCCGCTATTTTTGATTTTTAAGGAACTACTTTTTCTAGGTTAAAAAAAAAAAAAATTTCCAAATTTCCAAAACTGTTTTCTTATTTAAGTTTGTTTGTCATTTGGTTAAGAAAATTTAGAAATTAGTTTTCTTAAATTTTCAGGGCGAGTTTTGGCATATTTTTGATGTGAAACATCTTTAATTTCGGTACTGAAGATTTTAGTAGGAACAGAATGAAAAGAATGTGGGAAGAGTGTGGGAACAAAGTGAGAACAGTGTGGGAAGAGAGAGGGAAGAGTGTGGGTAGAGTGTGGGAAGAGTGTGGGAACAGTGTAGGAACAGTTTGGGAAGAGTGTGGGAAGATATTTCAAGATGGAAATTATTACTTCTGCCTGTTATTCCTTTGCTACTGTTGTTGTTTTCATTTATCTATCGAGCAGCACAATAAATAAGAGTTACAGGAAAAAAGAAAGGACACAGCAGCAAGTGATCTTGTTGTTGGTGTTTCTACTCCCTGTAAGTTCAATTTACCATCTTTTGAAATATGGCCGTTGCTGATTTATATACCATGTGATTAGCAATTAAAATATATTTATGTTTAAATAAATATTTGAGTTTAGTTCTCATCTTACAACTTTTTAACCTTGCCTCACCTTGTTTCGCTGTGAGCGCAACGTAGCCCAAAAACAGCTGACAACAACAATTGCAACTACTGCAGGCGAGAGTGTGGGGAAAAATGAAAAAAAAGAGAGAGAGAGCGAGGGAGCAAGCTCGAACAATAAGCTAAGCTTACGTTACGCTCAGGTGACTCACAAGCGAAGGGCAGGCGGGGGCGCTGCTGTTGCTGCCGCTGCTGCTGCTGCCGTTGTTGCCTCCCCATATGTGCATGTGCTGTACATTATGGCTGGCTGTTTGGTAGTTAGTCGCTTGCGGCGGGCTACTAACAAAATGGGCAACGTAATGCCTGACTGGCTTCGAGACTCTGAGACTGAGCCAAGCGTTAAGCATGATGACTGTATTGCGGCCGCTTGCAAGTGAGTATTTTTGTATACGTTTATGTATATGTGTGTGTGTGTGTGTGTGTGAATGAGTGTGTGAACACGCCGTTTCAGACAACAAACCATTTATATCCGGACCTGAGGCCTGTTTTGACTTTTCATTGAAACCTGCTGTCGCGGGCATCGTTAAAACTAAAGTCATAAAAATATAAAAACCAAAACTTTAGCTGCTCCCCCCCTATTAACGCATTAGGCACAAGGTACACAAACCCATTTGCCATACTGACTGGGCCTGACAGTGCCAGTGCCAGTGTGTCTCACACACGGAGTGTCTCAGCTGTTATGAAACAATAAACAACAGTCAACAATGATGATGACAACAACAATCTAAACAACAGCTCCGTACAACGAGGGCAGCTGCAGGGACTTAAAGAATGTTTACGAACATGCAAGGAATGCTAGAACATTGAGATTGAGATGGAATGAAGGGAAGGGAAAGTGACTTTGGAAGCTCATTCTTGACATTTATTGACAGATAAAAGGGACTGGGTGGGGATTTCTCAATTAAGAAACGTCCCTACCAAAGGCCCTTAAACTAGAATAAATGACTATTGGAGTTTCATTTAGAGCAGCGATGGTCACCAGCAAGGTGAATTTACTATAAGGTGACTTACTCCGTTGTGGTGAGGGGCCATAACTTTGTTCAACTCGCTCTTTTGGCTCTTTGAGACAGATGACCGCTGTTCTGAGAAACATATACTAGAAAGAGATAGAAAACAAATAAGGCCCCTCGAAAGAGAGCTGCTGAGCTAAATTCACCTTGGTCACCAGTACATTGACATATAAGAGCCGAACGCATGCCGATGCTGAGGAGAAGAGAGCTGGCTAGCCTTTGATGCGGCAACGACCATTTAAATCTAGACTATACGTTTGCTCTGTCGAACCAAGTTCTGTTTGTAACTGCAACCGTCTTCGTCACGAACTGATCCCTGTTTCACTCCCACCCATCAGCCATGATATGGTGCAACTGCGACAGAGCAAGACAGGGCGAGGATCGAACCTGAGCGCCGTAGCAGCGCAGCAAACAGAGAAGAGGGACTGCGCAAAGGGACTATCTACCCTTCTCTCATCTGTGGATGCGGTCGTTGGCCAACGCTGATTTAGAGCAGCGTTTGTCAAGAAGAGCGAATCCAAAAAGTGAGAGTGCATTGGAGAGCGAAAATAAAGCGACACAAGCCAGCTCTGACTTACTTCAGCGACTGAAAAGTTGTTTGCTCTCTTGTTACAAGCCTCGGTATGCGTTCGGCTAGTGTCGGTGTGAATAGCGAAAAGTGTTTGACTTTTGCGGGCCAGGCGTGACATTTGCTGATTCATGGGTACTTTTTGCAGTATGAATTTCATCACAGATTACGCATTAGTCGTGCCAAAATCTCATTGAACTGTATATTTGGAGCGGAACACCATCTTATTATGGGATCAGCTGTTTTAAGAAAATCTGCATACTACGATTAACGTGTTTTTACTGCAATTAGATCAAGTTTTAGTTAACATAATCGCACAGTTCGTTATACCATCGATTTTAAAACCCAATTTTGAGTATTCATTACTGAACTCAGGAGCTGTCTTAACATTCAGACAAATCTACGGTTTGATTTATGAGCTAGTGGAGTCCATCGGTCTATATTTTTTCGAAAATGTCGCCCCTGGAAAACGATCCAATTAAGTTACGTGATATCAACAACACTTGGTTCCAGTTCCACAGTTAACTTGGGGCTTAGGGGCATTCAAATGGCTACCTAGATATTGTGATTTCACACCTCTGAACTTTTTGAAAAAAAAAAAACTATTAATGAAATAACCAATACGTATACATTTGATACATATTGTTGTCAAACTTTAGTTAAATAATGCACTTAATGAAAGGATCAATGTGTTAATGATTAAAACATATTTTTATATGGTTTCATTTGAGCTAAAGCCCCTTACTCAGAACGACAAAAAATTCCTTTCGTCACAGTATTTCACATAAGTAGTAACACTTTCTAACAGCACATGAACATCAAACCAAAGCCTAGGTGTTTCTAATTATAAGAAATACTGTGGCGAAATGAATTTTCAGTCGTTCTGAGTACGGGGCTTTAACTCAAAAGAAACCATATAAAAATATGTTTTATCCCTTTCATTTGTTCGTTTGATTTTGCTTTTTTGAGTTTGGTCATCACTATTGGTTGCGACGAATCAGTCTGTGTGTTGTTGCTTTGGTTTTTGACAAATTTTGATTCCTCCTTATTCCTTGTCAAATGACTAATGAAAGTCGCGCAAATCTGGCGCACTCATATAGTACAGTCGAACTTCCATATAGCGAATCTCAAGGGGACTATAAAAAACTTTGTTAAAAAGAAAATTGCAATGTTCAGGAAACGAATTCGTTATATAAAGAACTTCATTGTACGGAAGTCCGTAATAGAGAAGTTCGACTGTACACTCTCATATGATACAAGGAAAAAATTAAAATCGAAGAGCATTAAATTCCACCACTAAAATGATGGAATTGTAAGAAGATAGCTAAATTGTCATAGCAATTATAAACAAAAGTGGTAGAATTAGATCACGTTTTCAAACCCACTGTTGATCACCACACAGAGACAAAAAAGATCAATATGACCATTATTAAAATGAACTTTTTAAAAATATCAATTTTTTCATATCATTTGGCAAGAAAATAATATCATTCTGATCCAAAATAATATCATTTACTTAAATTGATACTGAATAGTTTCAGAATGATATTTAAAATGTAATAATGATGTTAAAAAATATCGATTTTAAATTTTTAACATATCAATTTGATATATTTTCATATTGGAGTAAAATTGATATGAAAAGTATCAATTTTTTTTCTCGTTGCACTTACTTCAAGGCTCAATTTAATCGAATTATAACTTACTCATGTTTTTATAAATTCCTTTATAATAAAACTTAATTTCCGTTTGTGTAAACTTACCTGTAAGAAAAGAAGAAGACAAAAAAGACATATTAATAAATATTATATTTTAAGCATTTTGACAACCCAATAAATGGAAATATATCATTCAAAAGACAACAAAAAACAAGTAAGAAGCCCAACTATAAAATACTCTGTACCCCCCAAAATTGTTACACATCTTATCAATTTAAGTTAGAAGCCACAAAATGTGTCAATGAAGCCATAAAATGTCTTAAGTGCTGCCCAACGCCGTTGCGGCCGTTGCTACCCATCGTAATGGTTTGTTTGCCTTATACACTGCTCGCCACTTGAATAGGACACCCAGTATGCTCTCTTTAAAACTGCTCGTAACTCGAAAACGAAATGGTAGAATAACGGTATTTTTTGCATATTATCTTTGTGCAAGCATTCTTCGCTCTTTCTGGTATATTCCAAGTTTTGGAATAGAACCGTTATAAAGTTGTTTGCACTTTATGTGAGAATTCGCAAAAATTCAATGGAATTTTTGCGCCACTTGAATAGAACATGCATTTTATTTGGTCGGTATCGTTGACACGTGCACACAAATTTTGGTTTACTTAAACTTTTTGCTTTAATTGAAGTGTATATAAAATTAAAAAAAAATTAAAATTGGGCGTGGCACTTCATTGTCTGAGTCGGAGAAAGGAAAAATCCAAGCTTACAAGGATTCTGGCCTTTCTATTGCCAAAATAGCAAAAAAAGTCGACAGGAGCCGTCACGCCATAACAAATTTTTTAAATAATGAGGCTAATTATGGTAAAAACATGAAGGGCCGCACCCACAGTGTGCTTACCATCGCGGACAAGCGACTTATATTAAGAGAAGCTTCCAATTCCCACGACTCTTTGGCCAAGATAAGGGAAAAATGCAACGTTAAAGCAAGTTTGACAACCATGTGTCGTGTTATTAATAATGCTACACACCTGAAGAGACTAAAAATCAAGAAGTGCACAGCAGTGCTGGAGGTATTATGGTATGGGGGGCCATTTCCTATTATGGCACCTGTGAGCTTAAATTTATTCCAACCACCATGAATGCGTTGTGTTATAATGGTATATTGAAAGAGGCCTTTCCACACTTCCAAACTCTTTTTGCAAATCTAAAATGGATTTATCAACATGATAATGCCCCTATACATACGGCCCGGATTGTTAAATCGTATATAGCGAGCCAAAACGTGGAGTTATTAAACTGGCCACCCTATTCACCGGACTTGAATATCATTGAGAATGTGTGGGGATGGCTAACACGTGAAGTATATGGATCAGGTCAGCAATATTCGAGCGTTCCCGAACTAATTGCAGCTATCAAATTAGCATGGGGCTCGATATCGTTGAATTATTTGGGAAAATTGTATGCATCCCTTCCAGACCGAATGTGTGAGGTTTTGGAGAAAAAAGGAGGCTCAACACACTATTAAAAACTTTTTATGGTTTAAAAACATGTTAGTAATTTCTTATTTAAGTAATATTGTTATTTGAAAAGGATTGAAATATTCTTAAATGGTTTTTTGATAGTGTCCTATTCAAGTGGTGCAAAATGAAGACTCCAAAATTTGTTACTTATTGGTTAACAATGTTTTTTGTATACTTACAACTTTTGAATAATTTTGTAATTTTCGTCTAGTTACTACATTTAAATAAACTTTATAAGAAAACAAAAATTATTTTCCTAGATGGCTTGGTTTAGCAGCAATTAACTATAGAAAATCGACTTTAGAGGTGTCCTATTCAAGTGGCGAGCAGTGTAAGAACAAACAGACGCACATGGCTATATCGACACGGCTGTTTTGATGCTGATCAAGAATATATATACTTTAAAGGGTTCCTGTTACATACTTTTGCACAAGCTTAATATACTTTGTGTAGCTTTGGTACAGAGTTTACAAATTGGACGGACAGATTTTTCCATTAAAGACTCAAGAATGGAATGAATCAAGGCCCTTTTTTGACATTTTGCTAACCCAAAGTTAAAAAAGAGTTTGTACTGTCTTTAAATTACTTGCTAGACTGTTGCACGTTTTCATATAACGAACTTTTCAACCCACCCTCTACCCTCTCTCACTCTCTTTGTCACTGTCAGTCAGTTTTGTATATTTGATTAGTAAACATCGCGAAAGCTTTGTCATATGTAGTTACTAACTATGTGATTACCGCTGGCTAGCGGGGCTTGACCTTAAGCGGTTTGAACCCAATTTGTAAATACAAGCAGCCCTGATGCGAGGGTCTACACACACACAGAGAGAGAGAGAGAGCGAGAAGAGACCTTCAGTCCGCCCCAAAAAAAAAAAAATTACGAAAAATAAGCAACAACGATTGCGAGAGCTTAACCCGCCATTGGACACCTTCAACTTGCGTGTGTGGCGGGGCCATTGGATTGTGCATTCGGTCATGGCTGAGACTTTACCTAGCCTGGCTCATTAGAAAGTGAACGCTGTGAGACAATATCAGACAACAATGCTTTTGGCTGGGCTAATGAAGCATGTCGACAATGTTGTCGTGGATCAGTCAAACAGAGATTCACTCTCCTCTGTCATTAGGCTTTTCATTCAATTAAATGTGTAACACTCACGCCAGAGATGAGATGATGAGTAGCAGCCAACAGAGAAATGGAAATGTTGAAAGAAACCAAAATTATGTTAGTGGGAAATTTTGTTTTTTTTTTTGTGGTTTCATGAAGTACACGAAGCGCCGCTGCCAACTTCACTTTCACTTGCACTTCACTTGCCATGGCCATGAATGAATGCGCCTCCATTTGGCTGCCCACTGGCTAAGTTATTTTTTTTTTTGTACCACCGCCATGATGGCGCCTTCATCAATCACACCGCTTGCTGCTTGCTGCTCGCTGCTCATGTGGTACAATGGGAAAGTTCGCCCACAAGGGTTCTCTGCGCTCGTTAGGCTCTAAATCACGTACAGCGCACAGTGCACGCCCACCTGCCCATCTCCCCCAAACCCCTTGCCGACTCGACAAGTGTATCATTAGCCGTTTTCCTGCTGCTTTCTCATTGATTTTCGTTTGAATTTTTCATTGGAAAATTCATGTTTACAAGCGATTAGCAGCTTATTATTTATGTTTCTTTGCAATTGGATTTCTCAACATTTGTGTGTACTTTATTGTTGTTGTTTAGCAGATGTGTTGAGGCGCTGAAATCACTGACTGATGGTCAAAATCCATGGAGAAAGACAAATCTACAAAACTTTACATAATCCACTCACAAAAATGGTCATCATTATTATGCGAAAATTATGGTTAACCATTTTTGGAAGGGTTTCTCAACAGAAAAAGCTAATGAACTTGAAAAGTTTTATGGGTCGTAAGTGGGGATTTTCCCCAGCAATTGTTTACTGGCATTACATAGCCATAGTAGGTCATATACAGCTCTATGGATTTATAGTATGGTGGCCAGCACTCGAGAATCCATCAGCAAGTATTACGGTACTGAGATAAACGCGGGTAACTCAGGATACCCAACTACAACAGCGGTTCCCGCTTTTACAATTAAACCAAGATTATAGTCTCGAAACCGAGAGAAACCGTTTTGAAAAGTAAACAGAGACGAGAAAATATCAACCCAAAACAATATACTTATATTTAAATTTAAATCTTAATTCACAATCTTGAATAATGATCGTTTAAAATCGACTTTAATACCCTTGTTGCACTACAACATTTTAGAGATCATTCGTTGGATGATCTAAATCTGGGGTGCTCAGCTTACAGCTTACAGCCGCGTGAAAACAAATTCAAATGCACAAAATATATCTCAAGCAATAACAATAATAAGAAATAGAAACCCGATTTATGTTTGTGTGTGTGTGTGTGCCGCCGTGATTGGTAAAAAGCGTTCGGACACTGCGAGCGAGGCGAGCGCTTACAACGCAAAGGTAACATTGTTGTTACATTTCAATGTGTCAGAGACATAGAAGAGAGAGAAGAGGGTCACACAAGATGTTGTTGTTGCAGGTCTACACCCGCCAACAACAAATCGGCAAGCAAGGCAATTACTTCGCAAAAGAAGGATACTGCGAGCGAGGCGAGCGCTTACAACGCAAAGGTAACATTGTTGTTACATTTTAATTTGTCAGAGACATAGAAGAGAGAGAAGAGAGTCACACATGATGTTGTTGTTGCAGGCCTACACGCGCCAACAACAAATCGGCAAGCAAGGCAACTACTTCGCAAAAGAAGGATAAATGGTGTCAGAGCCAAACGAAGACTTTTGAGAATCCTTCTAGGATAATTGGTTCTCCCATAACACAATGTTCGCAATCGTTTTTTATGAATATGAAACATTTATGCGGATATGTGGCAATAGAAAATATAAGTTTTGACTTTTCTTCGTTCATTAGGATAAATAAAATTTTCATAAAAACTCCTGGAACATTCGCGCGCATTTACTATACGAAGCCCTAATGTAAAGTCATCAGCTGTTTTAACATCTGTTTTGTTTGTTTACTTTCTTGATATTTGCGAGAGGATTAAATTTGGAAATATTTTTCTATAAATAACCATGGAAAATGAATCAGTTATTGATTATTTTGTGTTCGTGACGTGAAATGTGTGGTTTTTAATATGTTTAATATTTTTATTTACAAGTGTTTAGAGACTGGATGGATTCGGTTTTTTGAATGCCTTCTGCATTTGTCCTAAAAATTGCCTATAAGAAGATGGCAAGCCAGATCGGTAGAGGACAAAGAAGGTAAAAACTCATATAAAGAAATTGTTGCCAAGACAAAAAATCGAATTCTGAACGAATTCAAGGAAAAACTAAGCTTACTTATTGATCATCCGAAATCTGAATTTGGAAGTAGTAACGATGGCAACACTGCTAGGCGATTTTTTCAAAACGCAGAATTGTCTGCAGAGATAAAAAAGATAGACATCGATTTGCTTGAAAGAATGCACACTATATTAATTGTTGTTTCATGCAACCATGATATTAATGTAGACAAAGCCTTGGAGACTGCTAGGCAATTCGTGAAAATTTATGTACCAGCTGATACGTCCCTTGGACGAGCAGAAGACTTGGACACAGCGGAGCGGGACCCTTTGAACCATAGCTCATGACGGTAGTGGGGGTGGGTTTTGCTATGCCTAAGACTCGACGTACATAATTTTATTATTATAGAGTCCCCCCTTCTGAAACTATACGAGGGAGCTAAACTCCGAAAAAAAACTAATCATGGCCAAAGCCACATTCCAAATTTAAAAAAATGATAGTGGACTTTCCAACATTGCGAACACTTCTCCATAGATGCGAGGTCTAGGGTGTTGTTTGACACTCGCTTTCGTTACCCTCCCAACCAATGATTCGCAATCGAGCTGTTTCTGCGAATCCCAATAAAAATCACATTTCTACACGTCTACGTCACCATGTCAACAGGAACCCACGAAAAGATTAATAATTCATCTTAATAAAATTCTTCATTTATTACTAATATTTATCTGCAACATGATTTAATTCAAAAATTTAAACTTCAAAAGAATTTAACTAAATCTAATAATGTTTCTTTTACTGTAAATCCTTCAAGTGCCTTTAATTTAATTATATAATTCTCCAAAATTTCCTTTAAATTAAATAATAAGCTTTTCATTTCCTCAATTTCATTATAATCTGAACATTACTTAATGTGAGCCTACACCAAAAACTAAATACAAAATTTTTCTGGACAAATAAAATGTCAGGGCAAGTTCGGTTTAATTACCCTTGGTATAATATGTCGCCAACTTTACATAAATTTTTTATTCATGGCCCGAAAATAATTAAGTATGCATTGCTCCTAATTGGTCAATCAACCAAGGAGGCCCAGGAAGCACGAAACAAAGATTTCAAGTTTTACCGAAACATTTTTCGAGAAAATGTAGTCGGGAAAAGTGAAGCCTCGATATTCTGAATAGAATGTTCATTACCTCGGATCCTCTAGTATCGAGGCATTTCAAGAGTCAGGAAAAAAAATAAATCAAATGCCAAAATCAGCTTTAAATTAAAGCTTATGTTAATGTGTTTTAATATAGAATCGTATTGGCTAGATTTTAACTTCCTAGGTTTCGAAAAAAATTGTATTTCGCAAAAACAGGTAAAAAATGTTTTATTATACCCTTGCAAAGGGTATTATAATTTTGCCCAGAAGTTTGCAACGCATAGAAATATTCATTTCCGTCCCCATAAACCATACATATTCTTGATCAGGGCGACGAGCTGAGTCGATTGAGCTTTGTCCGTCCGTCTGTCTGTCTGTCTGTCTGTCTGTCCGTCTGTCTGTCCGTCTGTCTGTCTGTCCGTCTGTCTGTCCGTCTGTTTCTACGCAAACTAGTCTCTCAGTTTTAAAGCTATCGAGCTGAAATTTTGCACAGAGTCTTCTTTTTACTGCACGCTACTAATATGTCGGAACCGACCGGATCGGATGACCATCGGTCAAAAAATGGGTCTTAGTGATTAATATTATCGTTGTTAATATTATCTGCTTTCAAACAGATTTGCAAATTTTTGTCAAAATCGGATGACTATATCTTATAGGACCGATCGGTCAGAAAATGGGTCTTAGTGAAAAAAACTTTTTTGTTTTCAAATAATTAGTTCTTAAAGTCGGTGATTCTTAATATTAAACTAATTTGAAAAAGTTGATCGACATCGGGTGACTATATCTTATGGTTGCCATAGGACCGATCGGTCGGAAAATGAGTCTTAGTGAGAAAAACTTTTCTGTTTTCAATTTTATCGTTCATAAACTTGGCGATTGTTAATATGTTTTCAAAAAGATTCGTGAAATTTGGTCGAAATTAGATGTTTACCTGTAGGAAAATGGGTTTTAGTTAAAAAATTGTTAGATTTTTATGTAAGGGTTCTTAAACTCTGACATTTCAAAACAGCATTTGCAAGGGTATAAAAACTTCGGCACAGACGAAGTTAGCTTGGCCTTCTCGTTTATTTTTATACTCTGTACCGAAGGTACATAGCGTTTGTGCAAAAGTATGTAACAGGGAGAAGGAATCGTTTCCGACCCTATAAAGTATATATATTCTTGATCAGCATCAACAGCCGATTCAATATAGCCATCCGTCTGTCCGTCTGTCTGTCTGTCCGTCCGTCCGTATGAACGAAGAGATCTCAGAGATGGTTAGAGATAGAGGTTTGACATGTATGGGACATATATTTCTTATACTTGCAGGCAGATCAAGTTTATTTTAATTTTTTGCCACGCCCCCTCCCGCCCCCGCAATTTGGAAAAAACGTCATATCTCCTACAGTTTTGAAGATAGATCGTTCGTACCTTCTAGAGATACCTTGTAAACAAAATTATTTATCGATTTGCTGAAGGAATGATAAAGATCGGATAAACGCGGATAAACGATACTCAAGTTATGAGCAAAAAACGGCCAGTAAACACCCCCCACCCATCACCACAGCATTCTATTGAACGGCAATCTTAGCGAGAGAGAGAGAGAGAGAAAGAGAGAGAGAGAGTGAAACTTAGAGATGAGCGCGTATCTCTCGTGAGCAAATGCGAGCTGTGACGTTAAGGGTACAGAGTATGTTATAGTCGGGCTTGACCGACTTTCTTTCCTGTTTTTTTAATAATTATTTCTGAAATCTAAAAAGTTTTGAAAGTTTTGGCCCGATTATTCCTACGGAAACTATAGGATATACTCTTCCGATTGTGAAAAGGACATGTTTAAATTAAGAATTATAATAAAGAATTGTATTGGCTAGATTTTAACTTCCTAGGTTTCGAAAAAAATTTTATTTCGCAAAAACAGATAAAAAATTTTGATTTTTTTTTAATTCTAAAAAATAAACATTTAACTAAATATTTGTAACTTTTATGTTTTTTTTAATACTTTAATACTCTTAAAAAGATGGCATCAAAATTGTTTTGCAACAGGGCTCCGCTGAAATATGGCGCGATTTTGGTTTTTCGCCCCACTGTGCGACGTATCTGAACCTGCCATAACATCTAACACTAATCTGTTTCAATATCTTAGAACACTGTCAACTGAATAACTGAACAGCGATGCCCAGCCATAAGCTCTTTGAGTACGTTTTGTTTTTGCAACTGCACCGAAGAATGGAAATGAATGATCGTATACATGCAGGGCGAGACGTATACAAAACGACACACATGCAAACGATTTCGTGTGTGTGCGTCGCGTAGAACAAAATCCGGTTTTGTTCTCTTCTTTGATTGGTGTTTGCGCGCGCAAGCAAGCTAACCAACAACAATTTCATTATTGGTATTGGTGCTTTTCTTTATGAGTATTGGTGAGTGCTCTGTCGTATGCTGCTTTGGGGCAGTTCAACTCCACCAACTACCCAAAGGTTTGAAATTTTTGACATTTACCTTAACAACTTTTAAAACACCACAAGCCCTCAAACTCACCCACAATGATTGCAAGTTTCACAAGCTTAGTCATAACTCAAAGCTGTTTTATGGAAAAATATTTGAACTAATAAAGTTTACGCAATTGCTTAGGTTGTTACTTTTTTACCTAATTCATTTCCATTTGCTCCCCCTTCCCACGTGACCCAAAGTGACTTTGAACCAACACACACAGTTCAATGCTAATTAAATGACAGACTTTACCTACCATGATTATGCATTATTTGCATTATTTGCATTTTCTTCACTTCCCGTTTTTGGGGAATGCATCGCATCTTCATTCTTTTTCTTTGTAGGCTTCTGGGTTTGTAGGCCTACGCAAATGTGTAAATAAATTCAGAGACTCTGTTGCAGCCAAAATCAAAACCCGATGAACATCATGAAAGCATCTAAATTAAAGTGGAAAACCAGTTGGGGAAGTTGGTTAGCAGCGCCAGCAACCAACTGGGGCTGACGTCATGTATGGTAGGGGCGGAAGGGGGGCGGACATGACTGCCGGTTGCCGGTGGTTGGCACATACGAGTACACACCGCACAGTTACCAGTTCTTGTGTCCTAGTTATATGCCAAATTTCTTGAAGCCAGTTAGTCTTTGGGTATCTCTCTCTCTACAATGAATGGATATGCAAAGTAAGAACTAATTTTTTTGTTTCGTTACGTTAGTTTTGTTTTGTTTTTGCATTGCCCAATTCAGCAATTGCAAACGCAGCAGCAAAGATTAAACGCGTTTCCATTGTTTGTCCATTTGTCCGTTCATTTGCATTGAATTGAAGCTGACGAAATGCGACATGGTAATGTAATTTCTATAGAATTATTTTGTTGGTTTTCTTACTTGCCAGGGTTGTCAAGCTTAGAGCAATTACCTGATAAAGACACGTCAGAGAACAAGTGTATAGATATAGATTAGATTGTCTATTGATTCTTTTAAAAAACTAAACAAATAGGGCCTTTCCCTAAAGCTTTTCACAGTTATTGGTTTAAATGTGAATGCAAGAGAAGATAAAGTAGAAAGTAGATTACACAATGTCAATCTGAAAATTGTCTTTCTTTGAATTCTGTTAGTCCAATTTTCGACCACCTTGTCAAGCAAAGGGAACCGCAGCAAGGCAATGATTCGCATTTGTAATGTTTGTAGTATCCCTTTGAGCCCTCTTAGCTAGAACCCTTATTTTAGTTGCTGCTTCACTTCTTCTTCTTCTAGTTCCAATGCCGAGTGGGACATAGGGCATTAACTACTCCTCTCCATCGAACTCTGTTGTTAGCTGTCGCTTTGAGTTCTCCCCTACTTTTCCCGATGCTTTCCGTCTGTCTACCGGCAGTCCTCCTCCAAGTTTCTTTGGGTCTGCCTGGTGTCCGCCCGACTCCGTCCAACGGGTTCCACTCCATTGCTTTCCTTGCGATGTTGTTCTCATTTTTCCGCAATGTGTGTGCTATCCAGCTCCATTCCATTGTGCGTATTATTGAGTCAACACTCTCCATATTCCGTCTTCTGTCAGGCCAGAAAATGCAGAATATGCGACGCAGGCAACGGTTCACAAATTTTTGGAGTTTTGACACTATGGAAGTTGTAATTTTCCAAGTGGAAGAACTGTATAGGAGCACTGGCATTACGTTGGACTTGAAAAGCCTGATTTTGAGCCAGTGTGGATATGACGAGCATCGCCAATCAGCTGACAGCATCCCAAAGGCACCTTTAGCCTTTTGCAGGCGCGAATCCACATCCAGTTCCGTCCCTCCATCAACAGCGACTACGCTACCCAGGTAGCTGAACTGCTGAACTTGCTCAATTCGCTGTTCGTCCAAAACCAGAGCCTGGGATTGTCCGGAACGGATGCTTAGCTTTAGCTGAGGTGTCCAAGTCGGCTAACGTGTTTGCCAGGTCGCTTAGCCTATTTGCCTGGAGGCATATATCGTCTGCATAGTTCAGATGCCGCAGTATTGTAGTCATTGACCACTTTAGCAGGGAGCAGGTCGCATTGTAGCGAACACGTCTGCAAACACCATTATAAACAGAATGGGCGACAGAGCACATCCCTGCCGAACGCCACTCAGGACTGGAAAATTCTGCGAAAGCATTCCACCGTGAAGCACTCTATACTAGGCGCTTTCGTATGTCGCTCTGATGAGGGAAATAAGATTTCCGGTATCCCGCTATGTGCAGGTCTGATCTGTGCTCGGCCACGCCAGTTGTCGCATTCGCGCAGGTCGCCCTTTTTGGGGATTTTCACCAGGATGCCCTCAAACCATTCTGAGGGGAGCTCTTACGTTTCCCACGCCCGTTTTATTACCGGGGACAGTAAATCCACCGCAGTTGTCGGCTGGCATTTGAAGAACTCTGCCGGTATGCCGTCAACCCCGGCTGCAATGTTGTCGGGCAGCGATTGGATAGCCGTGAGGATTTCGAGTTTTGTGGGTGCTTAAGTCCTTACCCTGTGGTCCAAGGTTTTAGTCCTATAAAACTCGATCAGTGCAAAAGTATAAATTTTTCCAGAACAAACATTTAATTTTAAGACATAATGAACACATAATGAATGGAGTGTTGTTGGATTTGGTTCAAGGCTGTCACCGTGATGCGGACTAGGTGGCTTTTAGTGGCGTTTGATGAGAGGACTTTAATAGTAGCCTGACTGTGGACTAGAATGCAAATGTTTCTTGGAGTTTAGTCAAACTGAAAAAGAGATGTGTCGCTAGTTCTTCGAAGAAAATGGCTGTTCAAGTGCCCTCTTCCGTCTTCGTACCGTCTGTGTAAATGGTAAGCTCGTTCTCCCTGGTGGTAGTTTCTTGCTTACATTGCTCTCTGTCTCCGGGAACCAGGCTCTACCTTTCTAACACACAGTGATGCATGACTTCGGCAAGCATCTGCTTTAGAGCAGCGTTGGTCTACGAGAGCGAGGCCAAAAAGTGAGAGTTTATTGGTGTGCGAAAATAAACAGCCGTGAACCAGCTTCGATCTGGCCGCATCAAAGGCTAGCCAGCTACTAAAGGCCTGTTTACTCTCTGGGCCTCAACTTCGGCATGCGTTCGGTTCGTATATGTGTAAACAGCGAAATGTCTACGCCCCCAGGGGGTACTTGTGACCAAGGTATACTTAACTAGGTAGCCGCACTCGCTCTTTCACAACTTCTTATAAAAATACAAAAGAGAGCGAGAGAACGAACTAAGAAGCAGAACACAAAAAATTCGTCCGCGGAGATGCGTCGCTCGCAACTGTTGTTCACAGACTGACATCTAAGAAGTAAGCAAAGAGAGCGAGAGAGCGAGTTCGGCTACCTAGTTAAGTATGCCTTGCTTGTGACCATCGCTGCTCTAAAGTTGTCATTCCATTTCTGAGCTGGTGTACAGTAACTGCTTCCATTTGCCTTAGTAGTAATTCCGTACTTCCAGTAGGATACTGCTGTGACCTGAGGTAGATGCTTTAAGAAGTTTTAGTTCCCAGAGTCTTACTGCTCTTCTCGTAGCTGTGTACAGTACTTCAGGAAAGTGCTTACTGGTTCCAAGTTCAAAAGTACGTTATACCCAGGCAAGCTGCTTGTTGCACCTTATGGAGGTTGCTTAGATGGGATTTGGTGTGGGCTCCATAGATAGGCATGCAGTCCCCATCTCCAACCAAAAGCCTGTCACTAAACTGTTACCTTTTTTTAAAAGTAATAACAAACTTTTCAAGCAATCAGAAATCGATTATCGATTACATTTATAAATAAGCAACCCAGTGCAAAATGTACGCCTACTCTCTGCTCTGTATGAATTTCTGAATTCAGAAAGCATTGGGATTTTTATAAATTTTGTCAGTAGTGTTTTGTTTCTCACCCAGAGCAGGTGTGATTGAAAGTTTATTTTTCTTCTTATTTTTCTTCTTATTTTTCTTCTTATTTTTTACTTTTTTATTTTAATCAATGAACTTCAAGAAAACATCCAGCTGTGGTCTTACTTCTGTTATTTCAATACCAAAACTTAATTTTTATTTACTTATAGAGAGGATTTTACTTTGTTACCAGTTTTTCAGAATTTGGTTTCATTGTCGTAGGTAGAACGTCTTCTAGGCAAAGAATTGAAAGTGGTGAAATACGAAATGACTGTACAAAGATGAAAACCAAACTAATAGCCTATTTCCACTGGCTTCATTTCTTATCATTTTCATTTCTAAAAATGATGCTGTTTCCATTGACAAATCTTCATCATTTTGATATTCGCAATGCCACGTTGACAAAAACAGCTGAATGGTTTGATTTAAACAACAGGCGCCACTTTCAAACTCACGGGGACTTTTTGCAATATTAACCCAAAAAAAGACATACCCGGCAGGAAAGCAATTACACTGGGCGAACGCATTGTTAACGCCCTGAATAATTAGCAGAAAGCTAAATACACAACTTATTTTGACTAAATTATATTATAAACAAAATTGCGCCTTATTTTTAAATTCAAATCAATAGTTTATTGGTGATGACACTTTCTATTTCCAGAGAGTAACGAGTACTTTTTAAAAAAATACCAAATTCCTTCGTGGGGAATGCCATCATTTTTGAGAAATGAAGGGCAAAATGCAACAACAATTTGTATGGAAGAAATGATATCATTTTCTTCATTTCTTGTCATTTCAAGAAATGAAGCTTCATTTCTTTGGTGGAAATAGGCTATAACACAGAAAAAATAAAACACGTCCAGCTGGTTTTTTTATCTTTAAAATTCTTGTTCAAAGACATTTGAACAAGTTGCAACAAGCGAAAATCAAATTGTTCTATGAAAATCATTTAAAACTTTTATTTCTACAGGGTTGGCCATATTCGACGGATCCATTTGGCAACACTATAACTTTTGACAACGATGCCAAATCGACTAATTACATAGCGCGTTTGAAGCTTCAGTTCAAGTAGATCTTTACCATGGAACGGTACACGCCACGCGAACGCTCTCAAACTCAACATCATGACCGATGAAGCTGATTTCAACTTAAACGGAACGGTAAACAAACAAAATTGCCGAATTTATGAGATGAGGTACCTCTTCACTATGAAAAAGTCACTGTTTGGAGCGGCGTTTGTGCTAAAATGGTTATTGGGCAGTTCTGTTTCTAAGATGAAGATGGCCAAACGGTTACCGTCAATTAGGAGCGTTATCGTGATATGATAACCAATTTTTTGATGCCAATTGTTCGTCGAAACCGTATGGTGCACTACTGGTTTCAACAAGATGGCGAACAACCACACACAAGCCGCGCTACAATCGATTTTTTGAGACCGTTTGATGTCACAAAATGGTGATTTTGACTGGCCGCCGCGTTCACCAAATAGGACGACTCCAGACGTCTTTTTGTGAGGCTATTTGAAATCAAAGGCTTACATCAACAAGCCAAGGACCCTGGAAGACCTGAAATACCATATCCAACAAGAAATAGCCAAGAAATTCCATGGAAAATGCTGAAAAACGGGCTTAACACGTTGTAGCCGTAATCTACTTGAACCCAATTAAATGGTTTTTATCACGGACAGAACAAAAATTGTTTTTCTTTGATTTTTTTAAAAAATAACATGTCAGTCGAATATGGCCAGCCATGTAAACAGTTTACGAGATGCAACGGTATACATATGAACTTCGGTCGAGCCGAAGTTAGCTTTTCTCTATTTTTTTATGATAAAACCCACTTACATCCTGTAAAAATCATAGATTTTATAAAAATTTTGTGTAAAAACCAAGACTGTACAAATTTAAAGGCTCAGAACGGAAGTTCGAAATCATCTTTAAGCTTAAGATTCAATTTTCGGACCGGTTTTTTAAAGCATTGAACCAAAGGTCTTGTTTCGAACCTCGGTTCGAATGATCCACTTTTAAGTTTTAGATCAACATTATGGTTAATAAATTTTCAACCTCTCTTACGGCAAAAATGAAACAGTATAGCCAACAGTAAGCGCAAGGTAATTTTTTCTACGTAAGTCTGCGAGGCTTTTAAATCCATTTTAGAACTTATCCTTTGCGGTTTCATTTCAAATGTCCTTATACGGTTCGATACGTGGTTCAAATATGAAAACTAAGGATCTTCCTAGGCTTAGATATACACCAGTTTCATGAATTTACATTGTGTGCTTCGAAAATTTCACATCTAGCACAATGGCCCGGAACACCCTTCTTTTGAACCAAAGGATCAGAAGTTAGTTAGTTCCGGACAATCCCAGGCTCTGGATTTGGACCAACAGCCAGTTCAGCTACCTGGGTAGCGTAGTCGCTGTTGATGGAGGGACGAATGTGGATTCGCGCCTGCAAAAGGCTAAAGGTGCCTTTGGGATGCTGTCAGCTGATTGGCGATGCTCGTCATATCCACACTGGCTCAAAATCAGGATATTCAAGTCCAACGTAATACCAGTGCTCCTATACAGTTCTTCCACTTGGAAAATTACAACTTCCATAGTGTCAAAACTCCAAACATTTGTAAACCAATGCCTGCGCCGCATATTCTGCATATACTGGCCTGACAGAATACGGAATTCCGAGTTACTCAGACCAGCGAATATGGAGAATAGGCAGAATGAAATGGAGCTGGATAGCACACACATTGCGGAAAAATGAGAACAACATCGCAAGGAAAGCAATGGATTGGAACCCGTTGGACGGAGTCGGGCGGACACCAGGCAGACCCAAAGAAACTTGGAGGAGGACTGCCGGTAGAGAGACGGAAAGCATCGGGAAAAGTAGGGGAGAACTCAAAGCGACAGCTAGCAACAGAGTTCGCTCGACAGGAGTAGTTGATGCCTTATGTCCCACTCGGGATTGGAACTAGAAGAAGTAGAAGCGGAAAATACTAAAAACTACCCAGTACACAGAGTGAAAAAACCGAAAGCATTGGTCTCAAGATAAGCACAAAAGTTACTAAAAACAATGCATGAACGTTATTTATCAGTTGTAGTACAATGTTCTTACATCAAGAACAATATTTTGGGAACGCAAAAACTGAATTTGAGTTGATTTTGTTACGTTTTTAAGAACTTGATTTGGGATAATATTGTTTCGTTTTCAAGAACATTTTACACTCGACTGCGAAAAAAATTTGATTGATTTTGGATCGATCAGGTAAGGAGCGGATTCCACACATTTTAAGGGTTTCTCGGAAGAATAAGGAATGGATTGGAAGGGAAGGGAGTCGGCAGCAACTAATATTTACAAGCGTGCTGAATAATAAAACTGCTTCGAAACCAGTGGCCGGCACGTCTCAGTCTCCAGTGTATTGAACAAAGCTCTGCGGCAGCGACGTCGACACACCGACAGTATACGAGCTTTTACTGCTCTCTTTTGCAACAAGAAAGATGTGCTAAATGAGCGCGCCCTCGCGTA
>JBAMBO010000629.1:0-83273 GCA_037044535.1 Lordiphosa magnipectinata | reverse complement strand
GCTAAACACACACACACAACGCCAAAATGCGCATGTATTTTTTTGCCGGCCACTGTTCTAAGCCCATATTACATAGGATCAGAGGGACAACGCTGTACAACAAACTTCAACGACCCACCTTTTACCCGACTTGTTTCATTTGTCTTTTAGAAAAAATGGTTCGGGCTTGACTGGAAGTTGAGCCTGGTACCTTCTGCACTTTACGAACAACGTATGGGATGACGCGCTAGCTCATTCAGCCGTTGCACACTTCTGCAGATTCACATCTAAAAAAAATAAGAGAGAGAGAAAGATCAAAAAGAGAGCCAACTCGCTCTCAAAAACTATCCAATTGAGAAGAACTTTACTCATTCCAAAAACATTTGGAACATTTGTTGTCAAGTATTTTGACAAACTCTTGTTCTTATTTTAAGTTGAAGGCAACTTATTTTCTGAACAGGTTTTTTCTTTATAATTTCCCTTGCAAAATAAGTTTATCCGACACATATCGCTAGCTTGAAGATAGGAACTTGGTCCTTGAGTTTCTCCGACCTTATTCTTAACACTTAACAAATAAGGTCTTTCAAGCTTAGTGGGAAAAGCAATCGTTTAAATGAGATTTCCAAGACATCCCATATTTAGGAAATTTGTATAAATTTTATATCTAATCGGAAATGGCTTAAAAATGTGGAATGGTAAAATTCTACAACTTTTTTACATGTGAAATTGGCGCACTGCAACTCAAAACACGTTAAGCATCTTTTGACTAACCCGGAAATCTTGTCAGCCGGCTCAACAGTTGTAACTCTTTCTCTCTGATTGCCTGATTGCACTTATCACTGCCAGATTGTGGTGCGGTAAGCTATTGACAGTTATGTACATATAATCACGTGTTTATCTGTTGGCATTTATTGCGCGTGCCTTCGTTGTGGGAGTTGTTTCATAACTCACAGACACACACACACACACAACTACACCCCAAACACGCGTACGAACATATATATACATGTAGTCAACGCATGAACATAGATGGCTTATTTGACAAATGGCAAAGTTCAAGGTTTATGTTGCTGCAAAATAACACGCGCAAAGATAGATACAATACATACATACACAGACTAGATGAAGACGTAAAAGCACAAAAACTTAATCGTCTGCAAAAACTTGGGTGCAGCATCCATGTTTTTTTCATTAATGAACAAAGTGCACAGAACGGAAAACATACAAAATGGAAAATTTTAATTGTGGGCGTTCCCCGGACTCCATTCAGACATTCAGAGTTCAACTATACATGTCATGTAATAGAAGCGCCAGTGTGCAATTTGTTCTCTGCTTGTTGACAAGAGGGTAGACCCAGAAGTACTCGCACAAAAGTAGAAAGAAAGAAAAGACTGTCTGTTTTGGTGCTTAGAATGATAAATGCTTTTATTGATTTGATTAAGATAGACCCCAGAGAGGCAGAAATGTATTATTCCATAAGGCAACCAAAGACTGCCAGCCCCTGAAATTCTGAAAAATTTTACTGTTAATCTACTAACTTTATTTTTAATATTTTACAATTATTTCGACGGTAAGGTTGTGGTTCGGTTCTAGATAGGTTTACAACTCAAAATGATTACTTATGGCTCTGACATTGATTTAAATACTGATATAGAAGAAAGAAATTTAAACAATATGGTAAGTAATACGTATTTAAATGTTAATTTACATATGCGTAGCATACTTTTTGGGATGTGATTAGTTTTAATAAAAACGTATAAGCTACTCTAAAGCTTAGTCCACTGCATACTTTCCGGCATGTCGATAAGTACGATTCAAAGTAAGTGTTGGCATACTTTTAGGCAAAATCTTAAAAGATTAAATAAATAAAATGTTAACAAAAATTATATAATTATAATTACCTGAAACGTTCTCTATACGAAGCGAATTTCTTAGTATGCATACAATCAAGATCTCACCCGTAAAAAAGTTTCTGAACTGCTGGACGAAAAGCATACAAGCGAGATTAACCCTTTTGTCTACTGATAAGACAGTGCACCACAAGATTTTAATACCAACGAGACCCACAAAATTTGAAAGGTACTTAAAAGAGACCTGCAACGAGCACTTAGTTTTCGTGTACACTCGCGAAAATGACATACGCGAAAAGATCGTAAGCACATTGTGTCAGAACGTGTGAGCTCTTCCCCAAGAGTAATAATTGAAGATGCTTGATAGGGCAGGCTTTATGCAGCCAAAATCATACTATCTCTTTGGCACTCACAAGCTGTTGTTTTTGCATGCTTGGGTTACTCGTGTACGGACTGCAATCGTAACAGCCCGCAACAGATCTTTAACTTCGGCAACAAGTACTCGCGGTGACTTGTAGCCGAAGCTACGAGTAAACTTGTGTACACGAGCTTGCCACGAGCTTTGTTTTGTGTATGCTACCTGAAAATGGTCAACGAGCTTTGAGCTTTAGGATTACTCGTACCGCATAGATACAAGTATGTGAATATTTAGACTGCGGCTTTTTTTGTGGCGCTGGGTGTATGTAGCAATGCACAGTGGTCGCTCCCATAGGCCAAAAATAAAAAAAACAAAGTCAAAATGTTGACTTTAAATGTACCAATTCTTATTTATAATTGGTCTAGCTATTTAAATTTTTTCATCTTTTTGTTTTGCTCTATCTGTCCTCTTCAAGAATAGCATCGAAAGATGGTAGCAATACAAACTCGAACAATTGAAATCGAACACTCTTTGCAACTGACCATGGTTGATGGTAAAGTTTGTAATGCATTAAGTGATACAACATCCACAAAATGCTATATATGTAATGCCAAGCCTACAGAAATGAATAATCTAGATATTTGTTTAAAAAAAGAAGTTCGTGAGGAGCGATTTGTGTTTGGCCTTTCGCTACTTCATGCGTATATTCGATTTTTTGAGTATTTTATTCACTTATCGTACAGATTAGACGAATAAAATGGCAAATTCGATCA
The DNA here is from genome assembly GCA_037044535.1 of Lordiphosa magnipectinata. Classification (NCBI taxonomy): domain Eukaryota; kingdom Metazoa; phylum Arthropoda; class Insecta; order Diptera; family Drosophilidae; genus Lordiphosa; species Lordiphosa magnipectinata. The sequence continues at coordinate 80,313 of JBAMBO010000629.1, read as the reverse complement.
CAAGAGGTTAAAGATAAGACTTCATTACGAAAAACATTTATCCAAAATGAGTTCAGGGCCAAAATGGGTCTAATAGTAGATAAACCAAGAGCTGGAGGAAGTGGAACTTCGAATGATGGCAACACAGCCAGAAAATTCTTCAATAATCCTGATATATCTGCCGACATTACGGGAATTGAAAAAGACTTAATAATCAGAGTCTCAACTTTGTTGCAAGCGTTATCTTCGGGCTACAAGATAAATCCAGTAAAATTTGGTGACTATGCTCTTCAAACCGCAAAGCAGCTGATTGACAAGTACCCCTGGTTTTATCTCCCCCCATCGGTTCATAAAGTTTTACTTCATGCTCCTGACATTATAAAACATTCTTTGCTTTCGATTGGAGAGCTTTCAGAAGCAAGCCGCTGAAGCCAGAATTAAGGACATTAAAAAATTCCGACTGCAACATACACGCAAAATTTCAAGGATCTCCTCAATTACAGACTTATTTAACAGACTGCTTTTAAGTTCTGATCCATTTATTAGTGGACAAAGAACACTTAAGTATAAGGAAAAGTCAACTCTACTAGAGTCAACTCTTTCGTTACTTGATGAAACCATTTAAATATTATATAATTTTTTATTATTGTTCGTTTTGTTTGTTATAACTTTTTTGGGAAGGTGGGCGTGGGGGGTGGAGTGAGTAATCACTCCCACACTTTTATATTACAGGTCCAAGTTTGTAAATAACTTACAATAAAAAGTTCAGCCTGTTATGATTACAAGAAATGAATTTATGACCACTAAAAAAATCGTTCCTATGGAAGCTATAGGAAATAGTGGTACGATCTGGCCAATTTTTGTAACATATATTTATAATATTTTTTTAGATTTTTGGTAAAAGTTTCATAGCGATAGCACATCTAGAAGTATTTATGGCCGCGGCTCCATACAAGCCCGACCACTGTGCAATGGTGTGATTGAGCATACACGTGTAAGCTCGCTACAGTTCTAGTAAAAACAAGAAAGATTCTCCATGGCAGCTATAAGATATAGTCATCCGATTTTGACCAACTTTGTCTATATACTATAGTCATCAGTAAAAAGAAAACTCTGCGCAAAGTTTCAGCTCGATAGCTTTAAAACTAAGAGACTAGTTTGCGTAGAAAGAGACGGACAGACAGATGCCCTGATCAAGAATATATATATATATAGATTATCGGGTCGGAATTGAATATTTCTATGCGTTGCAAACTTCTGGGCAAAATTATAATTCCTTTTGCAAGGGTATACAAAAAAAAACTAATATTTCAATTGGCTTTGACATTCTCAATCTATTTCCATATAGCTCCGCCTAACTGTCACTTTACGCGATAACTCTTGAAGGGTATAAGATATCAACTTGTTATACATATTTACTTGTTGACATTTGAGACTTTAAAAATAAATGGTAAAAATTATTAACTAATAATTATAGAAACATTATGCTAAGCATTCTTAGAAACGGTTTAAGTCTTTTATTCATTTGTTTTGATATTGAAAATATTTTAAAAGAATTTTTATTTAAACTTCAATAAAATATTGCACCTCACTCCAATAGACTTGCATCTGAATTGGCTACAAACAGGCTCAGAAGACGCCTTAACCGACGACATCCCTCAGACCTCTGGGTCCATGGAAGGCGTCCCTCGGGCCGCCTCATCAACTTGGCTTAAGTGTCCCCTTGAGACTATCCCCTACTAATATTTGCACGCTGCTGGTTTCCCTAGCAAGATGACAGATCACTCCCAGGACCTGTGCTGCGTTTGAAGTTGTTATCCCAGGCGTTTGCCGTGCTGTCTAAGCCCCGTATAGTATTAGTAGTTCTTGTTAACTATTTGTAAATAGATTAAGTTCTATGTATCAAGTATTCTCCTAGCTATCATTAAACAAAAAAAAATATTGCATGAAAACCAAAACCGAGCGAATGTGACCAAACCGAGCTGTTCTGAATTCCACTTCTCAACCTTTAATCGATAGGTGCTAGGGTTGCTTAATGACAACTCTGATGGCTGTCGATATACACAAACACGTGGGCAGGTCATCCAGCCAGCTGTTAATTAAACCGATTTCGAAACCGAGATCGAAAAGTTATAAGGTAAACACATCGTTCGGAATTCGGAACAGCAAAATGTAAAACCTTCGTTTACGTTACGATTTTGCTTTTCAAAAACGGTCGGAATTCGGAACAGGCCTGTTTATTTATATTTCGGGAACTGGGCACCAAAATAAAGTTTGACAGTTTTAGCATAAACTGTCTCACGTTTTGATGCACTAGCGCTATTTGTGTTGTTTACAGTGATTTGAAAAAAACCAGTTTGGATTTGAAATTGATATTTTTTAAGAGATGGTTTTCGTTTAATTATTCTTCACAACTTTCGACGTGGATTATCTCTACAAGAGTGTGTCGATGAGCTCAGTTCTTTGTATGGCAATAAAGCACCATCAAAAACCACTTTATATCGCTGGTATATTGAATTTAATCGTGGCCGTAGTTCGCTCAGCGACCAGCATATGTAAGATTTAGCATGAACACCTTGCCGTAAAAAGATTCGTTTGCGTTAGATTCCGCATACTTTTGACAATCGCTAAAAAAAAAAAATTCGTGTGGATTTGTGCAAACAAATGCTGAAAAAATACCACGGAGGTGCTTCAAAAGATGTTTATAGGATAGTCCCAAGCGACGTATGAGTCGAAAACAAGACACTAATCGACTGTGTGGGTGTTGCAACACAGAGGAAAATCCCACAAAAGTGCGAAGCATTGCGAAGCACTGCGAAGCACTGCGAAGCACTGCGAAGCACTGCGAAGCACTGCGAAGCACTGCGAAGCACTGCGAAGCACTGCGAAGCACTGCGAAGCACTGCGAAGCACTGCGAAGCACTGCGAAGCACTGCGAAGCACTGCGAAGCACTGCGAAGCACTGCGAAGCACTGCGAAGCACTGCGAAGCACTGCGAAGCACTGCGAAGGGTCATGTGGCCACTGTTCCGCTTGAGAAACGTAAGACGGTCAATTCTGAGTGGTAAACGATCATATGTTTGACAGAAGTCTTCGGATAAATTCGCGAAAACCAATCGCCGAAAACGAAACATTCTCCATCATGACAATGCGAGCTCTCACACATCAAAGCGTCACACAATCGACTTTTTGATGGGTTATTCGCCGTACAGCCCTGATTTAGCACCCAATCATCAAAAACAAACTGCGTGGTGAACGTTTTTCAACGCCGTACGAAGCTGTTGATGCGTTTAAAACCCATGTTTTGGAGGTGCTTCTCAATCGGAGTGGAAAAAGTGCTTCCAAAATTGGTTTGCGCGAATGCAAAATTGCATAAATTTATATGGAGAACATTGTGAAAAAAAATAAAGCAATTTTTGTTATTATTTGCTATTCCCGAAATATCTTGAGGGCTTAAAAATCTTTAGAATTCTCGCCAAGTATATTGTAATAGTTATTGATTGATTTTATAAAAATTCGCCATAATGAAATCCAATGAACGCCCACAAAATGAAAAATCCGTAGGCGTCTTTTGTGTGTGGGCGGCTCAACCTTTTGTTGTTATCAAAAGCCATGGATATGGGAGTTAGTGTGCGTGCGTGTTTGTGTGTGGGCGGATGGATGGCACAGGAGGAAAATAGCGTGGGCAGCAGTAGCAGCAGCAGCTATTTCAAGCTGCACTATTGATTGGGCAGAGAGGGTGGGGCCAAACACAGAAATGCTATTGATTTTTGTGTGCAGCATCTCCTCCTCAATTGCGTCACAAATGCCCTCGAGGTAGCCCAACTAGGACCTTGAACTCTTCCCATTAGCAGGCAAAAAACGTGTGGGTGGAAGTCGCACAAGTGTCAAGGAAAAAGGATACAACAGAAACGGGGCAAAACTTACCAGTAGATTTCATTGGAGGTAATCATATTGGTGGTCTTGTAGTACTGGGCGGCCGTATAGCTGCTCATTTGGGAGGGCGTAGTGTGTCTCTGGCGTCTCTTTAATTATGTATAAGTTAATTGTTTAAGTTAAGGCAATGTCCAGTGAAATGGAATTGGTATTTGGACGGTTTACAACACTTTTGGCACCGAGTGGGCGGCAGGCAGCAGATGGAAAATCAATAGACTGCGGGGGCAAAACAAAATTTCACTTTGAAGCTATTTTTTCTATTTTTTGCGTTATATTTATAACCGTTTATATGGAAAAAGAAATCTCGCACATATGTGTATTATTAACAGGCAATGGACAGCGGCAGCAGGAGAAGGCGACAGCAATGTCGCCCGGGGGGTGGTGGCGGCGGCGGCGGCGGAGTCGTCGGCGACAGACAAACGAATACATACACGACGGGGGGGGGAGCGCCAGATTTGACCGGGAACACAAATCTAGGATATAATTTGGTTGTTGTTGTTGTTTTTATCTTTTTCTAGCTTACTAAAGCCTAAACACTAAATTAGCTAGATTTTAGAGAGCTTCCGGCTGGACTACATATATAACTCTAGGTGTGTACAAAATGCTTCTAGGCGGAAAAGCGTCTGCGAAAAACTAACGTCGGCTAACTGACTGAATGGAGAACTGACTGGGCCGCATTACTAAAGGCGTCGACAGAGCCCAAAAAGCGGCTCCAGAGAGCAAGCGAAGAGAGCGAGCGAGCGAGAGGAGAGCGCCCCATGACAGATGTCTGGTGCAGGGTGTTTTTCTCCAAATCCAAATCCCTCGTTTAATATTTGGTGGTTGGTTTAATTCTTTGCCAAATTGCATTCACAAATGGTCGAAGGACTTGCTGACCCCCCCACATCATACTTTCTCATTCTCAAGGTAGCCTGAAAGTTGATTAATTATTTAACACCAACTACTTTCCACTTTCGTTAAAAGATTTTACGACGCATTTCGAGGGCCATTAAAAATCATACAAAATGGGGCAATTAACAACAATTTCCATTTCTCTCTCACAGAGAGAGAGAGAAAGAGAGCGTAGCACGAATGCAAGAGATAACCAAGAGAGTCAGTGCCTTTCAAAAGAGCATGTGAGAGGGTGGTAGTCCTTTGTGGCATTCGCTTCAATTCTTGAACAAAGAAAAATCTGCAAAAACAACCTCGAGGAATGCCCTCAAGATGTGCCACCCGATATTTGCCAAATATAAGCGAAACGAAGTAAAAGGTAAAGCAATTTTACAGCTACCCTTATTTGCACATAAGGCAAGGGAAAGACAAAACAGGGGAGCAGCGGCGAGGGAGCGAGAGCAGACTAAAGAGAGGGCTGCTTGTGGCATTGCCAACCCAAAACTCAACAATACAAATGCACTGAGAGAAAAGTATTTTGCCAGAGTAACAATTGATGATTCCATAAATTAGAACCGTATCAATTTTCTAATAAAATTCCATTGATTTAGGTTTTTTCACATGTCAGCGAACCGGTTCAAAAGCTGTTGTTAGACCAGATCAAAAGTGGTTTAGCTGCAAACCCGTAAAATTTTGATCAGGGATCGGTCCAGGGGTTCCTGTACTTTCTAGTTCCTGTACTTATTGAACCTAAGGTTTTGGTTCCAATCTGGGTTCATAGATTGTTACATAGTTGACCGATTTTTGCCTCAAGTACAGTCAAATAAAACACATTCCTTATTGTTATCATTCATAGGCCCACTAAAAAAGCTGTCAAAAGTGCTAGGTCTTACAAATTTTGGAAGGTAACCTCACTTTTTACTCAAGATGAGCACAAACGTTGTCAGAAGCAGTGTAAGAAACAGTAAAGAACATTTAACACCTTTGTCCTTATAAAAGTTGCGAATATTTAGTTCTTGTTTTGAGTTGACGGTAACTTTATTTCTGAACAGACTTACTCTCTTTGTGTACATAAATGTACGAGATTTGCTTTTCCCTTTTTTCACATTGACTTTATGTTTTATTTCCAGGTCGAAATCGCAATATGGATTTGATTTCTAAAACTCATCCGTAATTATTATTTCAGTCGATTCTTTGACGATTCTTTACAAAGTGCAGGACCGTTGTTGAGTTATCGATTTATAGATGATTACCCGACATTCAAACTCGGATTACGAAACAAAGCGGTTCAGAACTATGAATTGTTCGAATTCATGAAACAGTTCAAAGCCAACTTAAAAATTATGATATTTATAAGGTACGTTTAAGTTCTGTTTAGGACCGGACTACAAACATGTTGGTTATCGGGTTACACAGAGCCATACCTCGAACTCAAGCCTCGAGTCTACGTTCCGAAGTCAGTTCAAAAGTATAACGGCCGTATTCTACAACACCTCTAAGCGAACCTCAAAAGTGATACCAACAAATAGCTTAATCTTTTGATCGGTGTAAAATCCGGTGCAAACACTCTTTTGAGTTAGTTTTCAAAAGTAGAGTTGCGAATTTTGTGGCGACATTTGGTCTATGTTTTGCTAATAAAGAGATTTGAGTCAGATATAATAATGAGGAACAAATCTTGAATGCTTAACTGATCGAATTGCATTAATATTATTACAGACTTGGATGGGTTTTAAGTAATAAAGATTCATTTTAAAACATTGTCCACCAAAACAATGCAAAAGTCAGAGAGCAGCAGTAAGCAAACAATAAGCAAACCTGCCAACTTCTTCCAATTATGACAATAACATTTTCGGAGTTTTAATTTTCTTTTCAAAATTAAAAGTTTGTACGCTTAAATGAAGTATAAATTTAACAAGATTATGTGGATAAATTAGCAGTTTAATAAAATAAGATTTAAGTGGGTAATTCAATGAAGTATAAAGAAAAACCTATCGATAAAATATATCTGCGAGATATTTTTCAAGTTTCAAAATGGAAGACAAGTTGTCAGCGGTGAAATTGTTAAGTAAACTTTTTACATTTATTTTGATCTTTAAGAATTTTAGTATGATATTATGGTGGAAACAAAGAACTCCGGAGGAAGAGGCAGTAATACCATATGAGAAAGCAGTCGGATATCGCGGCAGAGAAGAAACTTACGCTTCATCAGAACTCAAAAGTGGATTGCATTATTTCTGAAAGTCTTGTTGCGATTTTGTTTCCCTCGTCAAAGACCTTGTCCCGGCAATATCCAAGACCATAAATGCAACCGCGGGCATTTTTGAATATATTAAATATTAATATGCATTAAACTCACTTGTAAGCCACAGGGTTGTCAATACAAAATTATTATTTGGCGGGTCAGCGTTTTTTTTTTAGTTCTTTACCCGATAAAATTGAGAATTAATGGTTTAAGAATAATTTATAGTTTGGAACTCAGTGCATACCAATAACGCTTTCAGCATTTTGTTGAGAAACTCCAAAAAAAAACTTTTATCCAACATTTATTCAAATTATTTTGAAGCCTACAACCCTGTCGTGGCAGCCCCAACGCAAAAACTACCAGTCAGCTGTTTTTGCCAGCTGTTTTGCATGCAACTCCGAAGCTAACTCCGAAAAATGAAATCTCCGACATTTGTGGAACACCGAATTTGGATTGGTTGTTTTCAAAAACAACTGACCCCAAAATCTCTAGAGATTTCTGGAACACATCGGATAAACCGGTTTCAAAATGCGATTTCCATATATATTATATATTTCCAAAATGCGGTTTCCATAAAGCGAATCTCAATGGGACCAAAAAAATACTCGTTATAAAGAAAATTTGTAATATAGAGAAAGAAATACGTAATACGTTATCGTTAACGATTCAGGAAACGAATTGAAACTTACTAACGTTTTTATAAATTCCTGTATAGCAAAGTTAAATTTCCCATTGTAGAAACTTACCTGTAAGAAAAGAAGACAGACAAAAAAAACACATTATTAAATATTCTATTTAAGCATTTTGACGATTAAAATAAATGGAAACATATCACACACCCCAACAGTTCTTTTTTGGTGCAAGTCTATTTTAATATACATAGATTGCACTGAACAAAACTGTATCCTTGGCTTCGTGCTATCAGCTCTTGTTTCCAAGATATGGCGGAAGAAAGAATTTGATGAGTTTTTGACACTCTAGAATTTATGGAGGCCACACTAAGGATTAATTTCTGAGTTTATGAGCTATTTGCGACAGAGCACATATCAATGCATTTTTAAAAAAATCAAAGGCGCTAATTAAGTGCAGCGGAAAGAGTCCTTATTGGCCTCTAAAGTCAGACTACTCTTAATTTATGGCATTTTTTTCAAAATAAATTATCCCGTTTAAGCTAGCGTTTTTATTGGATTAATATTTTAGCCATCTGAGCATATAGCCAAACATATGATCTAATTTTGTGTTTTTTATGGAATTTAAATCAGTTTATTTGTCAAAGTTACAGCCTGTTTAAGACGAAAATACATATTTAAGTGTATGGGAGGACAACTAGATTCGTACTTCAAATTTTTATAGGAACAATAATAAGACTAGGTTTTTTTATACTCAGTAGCAAAGATACACAGTATAAATATTAAGTTTGTGCAAATGTTTGTAACAGAAAATAGGAAAATAGGGTCTGACCCCATAAAGCATCAACAGTCATATTTTCATCCACCCGTGCGTCCGCCACTTATTAGTCTGTCCGTATAAGCCAAAAGATCTCAGAGATCGCAAGAACTAGAGGTTTGAAGTGAAAACATCTTATGCTTGCAGGCAGATCAAGTTTATTTTTCTCTCCACCTGCTTCCCCCGTAATTTGAAAAAACCCTGAAATACACCTCACTTTAGAATAAAGATGGTTCGTACTGTTAAGAGATATGTAGTAATCAACATTATGTATTAATGCACCATTTACGGCGTAGTCACGGTTAACATTTGAATGAAATTATCTTTAAAATGTAAATGTCAGAGATAGTTTCAAAGATTCCACCAGATTCAACGATTCAAATTCCATTTTTAATACCCTTGGAGAGGGTATATCAAATCGCCAGATGTTTGTAACCCTTAGAAGGAAGCATCTCCAACCACATAAAGTATATATATTCTTGATCAGCGTGAAAAAATTTCTGCTAATATAAACAAGTGAGAAAGTCGGTCAAGCCCGACTGTAATATACTCTGTACTCTCTTTTGTTCATAAGTTGAGTATCATTCAGGCTATCATTATCATACCGAAGTTTGAATACAATTTTATTTTTTGCTTTGAACAATGCCAGTTGAGAGATTTTCAAAGCTGAACAATAAATGGCGCCACTACCGTCACCATTTGGCAAGCCAGCGCTGCGGCAGCGTACTTTTATTTGGTCATAACTTGAATATCGTTCATCCGATCTCGGCATTACTTTTCAGATCCATAAAGAAATTGTATCTTATGAAATGATTAAGGTATTTATTTCAATAAACAGATATAAAAAAGTACTATACAATTCAAAAATAAAATATATTTAAAACTAACCTGTTTTCTAGCGTAAAGAGAGCTGGGAAAATTACCACACTCAGGGAAAAATGGCATAGTAAAAACTATAACAATCATATTTGATTTTACTATGCAATTTTTGTATTAAAATCAATTAATATGCACTTTGATTCAACTAGAATATATTTAATCAACTAATTTTCTTTGCGCTATTTATATGAACTATTCGGGGAATTCGAACTTGAGAATTACAAGTGGTCTGATGATGATGGTGTAGATGGTAGATTCAATTCAATACAAGTAGTATCTTAGAAGGCTTTCTGCCAGAGCGCGCAATAGCGCAACCAGTAGAGAGGACGTTCCAATTGTGTTCAGACCAAGGGTCCCGAGTTCGAATACCCGCAGAGTAAGTTGACATTTATGATACAATTTAATATAATTCGGTGTTTTTCAGAGTCCAACTGATGGTGGCTTCAATGAGGGATTCCTACTCTTGATTCAGAACAAACTAATTGGATTAAAAATTTAATTAAAAAAAAACACACACACTTCATATTTACAAATTCCATATTTAACGCTGAATCAATGGTGAAATGTTAAAGTCAAAGTGTAAATATTAATATTTCAGAGCATTTTTCCCTCAGTACAAATAAGAAATTTTTTTCATTATTAAGTCAATTTTACAGTTAATCCATTAGAAATGTGGAATTTCTAGAGTTAGACTTGGGTTTAGAGTAAAAAACTTTTTAAGCAATCTTTCAATCTTTTACCATGTGGAGTAGGGTGTCCCAAAAACTATTTTTTTTATTAATTTTCATGGGTGCTCAGGCATTTTCAGAAATCTTATAGGGGTAAATATTTTTGACTTTTTTTTTCAGATTTTTCGGAAAACGTTTAGAGGTCGCGCTGGTCTAATTTCCCCAAAAATCGGGTTTTCCTTACTGATTTTGAATTTTACTTATTACTTGGTCAATAGACACGATTTTCTTAGATTTCAAATCCACATTTTTAAAGAAAAATTGACAAATTTTACTTTTATGAGCATAAACAATAAGATTTGGCTGTGCTTTTGCTCATTAAGGTACAGTATATTACATTTTTTCGTAAATTTGCAAAAATTTTGTAAAAAGCGCATTATAACTCTTAAAATTTTTTATGAAAATCAAAAATTACTAGTGATGCAGTTTAAAAGATTAGTAAAAATTTTAATTCACCGTTCCAAAGTTATACTCTTTTAAAGCTTTGTACCCCTACTACTTATGTTTTATTAAAAGCTTACTTTTATATCAGTATCCGATAAAAATTTCAAAGTTTGATGACTTTTTGTTTAAAAGATATAATAGTTTAATTATGAAAAGTTCTTTGTTAAAAGAACTTTTAGGGCAGATTGACTTAATCATTCTTGAAAAGAATTGAATTAGATTCTTTACTGCTTTATTCCAAACACTGCTCTTTTTCAAATCCTAACCAAAGACATTCCAACTTCTTTTTTCACAAAGCCCCAATATAAACTTTTTGCTTCTCATTGTTTTTCAAAATTACGCCTAATAGTAATTGTTGAACTCTCTCAGCCCATTTCCAATTGACATAGTTTCATTAATCATTTTGGTATCCAATTCCCAGGCTTAAGTCAAGTTCCAGTTCCCATATGTAACCGTATCAATGTTACCCATGATTAGAGTTCAACACAGAAAAGTGATATCCCTCCCCCCCAAAGACTATGCACTTCCAACTTTGTGTTGTGCGTGCTCAAGTTGTTTTATTCGTAGGCTCGAAGTGGAGACGTCTCAGTGTCTCGGTGGCTCGAACACTTTCTATGGCCCCGTTGCATGTCGTGGCGCATACCAACCACCACCCAAACAAAGGTCTAGCCCACTTGGCGAGGTTACCCCAGAGAGCTTCGACTTGAATTCATGTGCGCGCTTTTCAAATACAACCGGGGCAATAAGTATTTAATAATCAACAGCAACAACAACAACAACGACGGGTAATTGCAAACTGCAATTGTGAGTTGCCCCCTGAGCCACGCCCCCTCACTGTTGGCTTGTTCGTGCATTTTATTGTGTGAACACAAACTTGCAAGAAGTTCAAAACTCTGAATGGCTTCTCATGCCTTAATATTTGAGCAAGATATTAAGAGGAAGGCGAAGGGAAAGGGGGGTGTAATAGTGTGGGAGCTGCCTGGCCTAGGGTCCACGCCCATTTGAAATGGGTCAAGCCACAATATGCAGTTGTGCATCAAACAGGACACCAGCAGAATTTTTGAACTAAATACAAAATGAACAAAAAATGTGTTCAAGCTCGACTATAATATATCCTGTAACTGCCCAAGTTTGCATATAATTGATAGTCTTAACTGTTCTTCTGTTGGATAAATGAATGCTTCCTGTTACATCCTTTTACAAAATCTTAAAACACCCCTTATACTTTTAATAGAGGGTATTAAAAACTACTTTTTTTTTTGGATTAGGCGAGGCGCCCCCCCTGCAAACAAAAACAAACACAAACCAAACTGACAAAGAAGAAGAACTCTAAAAAGTAAACAAAAAGCGCAGCCACAAGATAAAACTCATTCCACATTATCATCGAAATGGACTCGAAATGGAATATGAAGACTCCAACCAACAACAAATAGAGCAACGACCAACGACCAACTTTGAGATGCTTGAGATGAATTAAGCGCTATGGCAACAAAAGATTTTCCTCTTGACTGTCACAATATTGGGAAAGGGAAGCGCACAGGAAGCGGGCGGGGCCCTCAAAGATGACAAGTTATTAGCGGGGCGTGTGCATTGGTGCTGCTGCTGCTGCTGGTGCACTTGCTCACTGGGATGCAGTAAAAGTGGCTAGTAAGAGAAAAAAAATACATACAAATGATCTGCATACACAAATATATATCGGAAAGTTACTGAAAGTTGTTGTCTGTTGAGTAGCTAATTATGTAAAATAAATAATTAAATTGCAGCCAGAGAATAAGAGAGAGCGAGAGGGAAACACAAAAAATTTGTCAAATTGGAGCAGCTGCTGTCGTCCCAGCTGAATGCATATGCATGAGCCCCCATACCACCCACTCCACCCTCTCCCCACACATTCTCCATTTGTGGCTAGCAAAAAAAAAGTCAGCAAACGCTAAAGAGCACTTCATACCCATGACACATCCAGGAAAGGGAGGGGCATTTTGAAGGAGCACATGGATAGGGTGGAGGCGCTTGGTTACACGGTCTTTGGCACATTAGAAACACACAAAAACGCACAGAAATTACTTTTTATTGAAAGCAATGATTTTGAAATACTCTTATCAAGTAGGCAAAACGCATTGAAATGAAAGTAGTAAAGGAAGGATGACAACTCAATCCGGCCTGTTCTCGTTTCCGAATTCGACTGTGCAGAAATGGTAAGGGTAATGGGGGGAGGAAAGCTAACTTCGGCTCGTTTATATACCCTGGTAGCTTGTATAATCTATATAAATTAAGGTTTTAAATGAATTTGACTATTTGCTTGCCTTGGTTGACTATTTTTTATATGGCAACTATACGATATATTCATCAGATTTTGACCAAACTACCCAAAATTGTGTGGAAAGTGATAAAATTCATAACCGAAAAGCTTAAAGACGCTACCATTGAAAACAAAAAAGTTTTTTTCATTAGAACTACTTTTTCAAGCGATCGTTCCTATGGCAGCTGTAAGCTTTAATCCTCCGATTTGGATAATAATTGGCAGAATTGTGTGGTAGCATATAATATTGATCATTAACAAGTTTGGGAGCGATAGCATTCAAAACCTAAAAGTTTTTCATACTAAGACTACTTTTTTCAGAACTATCTTTTCTATGGCAAGTGTACTATATAGTTGACCGACTTACATCAAACTTGATGGAATTGTGTAAAAGCATAGAAAACTTATAAATACAAGGTTTGGGCACGTTTGCATTAAAGACAAAAAAGTTTTTCTAGCTATAACTACTTTTTCGACCGATAGTTCCTATGGCAGCTATATGCTATAGTCATCCGGTCCGGCCGGTTCCGGCAAATGTGCAGGGTCTTTGTACCAAAAGACTTCGAGCAAAGTTTGGTCAAGATAGCTTGAAAACTGACGGAGGAGATAGCATAGAAACAGACGGACGGACGGCTATATCAACTCAGCTCGTCATGCTGATCAAGAATATATATACTTTATGTGGTCGGAGATGCTTCCTTCTATGCGTTACAAACATCTGGACAATTTTAATATATCCTCTACAAGTCAATTTTTGAAAGTGACAAAATTAAACAGTTCCTATTTTGCTTTATTTGATCAAAATCGAATATGTGAAAAGATCTGAATAACTTTTTAAAATGCCCGCTGTTAAGTATGCTTATTTTTAATGTATAATCATCAATTTTAATTATGCTTAAGTCACTCTAATATAATAGTGTATATCCAAAGATTTATAGATATTATAGATGACGCATGTGAAACAGAAAACGATTTTCTTGGGAGCTGACATTGGATCACAGTTTTGGCTTCTCGCTGCCTTTACGAGGAATACGTGTTTTGAAATTTAGCTATACGTTTTAATAAATGGGTGTTGGATGAGAGCAAAGATTTATAGATATTACGGATGACGCATGTGACAGAAAAAACTATTTTTCTTGGGAGCTGACATTGGATCCCACAAAAAAAAATTAAAACAGTTTGTATGAGATGCGGTATCTATATATGTAGTGTCTTTGGTACAACATAGGCATGATGTTGCGCACTGCGCAGCTTCGATATTCTCAGTCGGCCTCGGTAGTGCGAAACTTCTATAAAAAACTGTCAAAAAATGTAAACAACAACTGAGTGTCCCTGGTTTTTGTTTGTGTTGTAGCCCTCTGGTTCGATCAATTTTCGCGCATGTAAAAAGGCATTTTCGGTTGCGATACCTTATAGTTATTGTGTCATGTAACATATTGATAACTCCTGACTGGCGATACACTAAGAAAAAAGTAGAACAAATAATTTGAGTATGAACGCTTTTGAAAAACAAGAGCGTAAGTTAAAGTCGGCTCTAACCAACTTCGATATACCCGCTACTCAGGGGAAGAAATGTTTAATAGCCTGAGGGAGAAAGCCGAAAAGTATGCTCTAGTTCTTCTAGTCTCTGAGATCTAGGGGTTCACACAGACAGACGGACGGACAGACTGATATCGATTCGGCTGTTGATGCTGATCAAAAATATATATAAACTTTATATGATTGGAGTGTGGAAATGTTTCCTTCTGCCTGGTCCATACATTTGCATGACTTTAGTATACTGTAGCGAGTACATATATATACAAGCACAAGTATGCGACGATTGGTCTGTACATTCAATGCGCTATGGAAATGTGACGGTTTATATATGCATGCCAGTCTGAACCTTCAAACTAAACATTCCTTCAATCATGGCGATCCTGACAGACATCCCTAATATATATGTACAAGGCGACCGTGACATGGGTTCTAGAGGACCTAGGACAACATCCGCAACAACAATAATACCTTGTAAAATCATCTATTTACATGGCGATCCTGCCAGACATCCCTATCATCTATTTACAATACACATTTTACTCTACGAGTAACGGGTATAAAAATATCGGCAAAAGGGAGTGAGGAGAAGTTTCGGAGCGGAGAGGGTAAGCAAACTCCTAGATAATAGCGTTGAGACGCTCTCACAGTTTCGTTTTTCATGGGAGAGGGGGGTGTGCAGAAACTAAGAGAGGAGAACGGAATCGGTTATTGAGAGCAGAACACTGTCGTTGTCAGATGGGAGCGGTCGGCAGTGTGAAGAAGTAATCGATTAAAGGATTGTATAAAATTAAAATAAAATAAATAATGTTAAAGACACCTCAAATAAAAATAAAACAAGTAAGAGTGCTGCAGTCGAGTGCCCCGACTGCAAAATACAAGTAATGTTGTTCCTATGGCTTTGATTTCCTAAGTTAATATTGAGTTGGCTTCTTCGACTGAAAATATTTTCGTGTGGCTTGAACTCGACAGACGAACATGGCTAAGTCGACTCGGCTGTTGATGCTGATCAAGTATTGTTTATAGGGTCGGAAATGCTTCCTTCTGCTTCCTTCCATTTTTAATGGGTACAGGGTATAAAAACCAAAGAAATCAGATGGAACATATGCTGAGCAACTTTTACTATATCATTGAAAACATTTACGTAGACAACATGGCTGCAATTTGTGATGGAAATCAGCTATCGGAACGCTTAGAGAATAATACCAGCGTTAAACAAGGTTGCCTTCTCAGCCCACTACTGTTCTCACTATACATTGATGATATCTGTTTGCAAGAAGCAAATTAAGGCACTGCTCTACGCCGACAACATTGCTCTCGTTGTAGATAGTCCCAAAAGCCTTCAATTCATGCTGAACAAGCTATACGAGTACGGCCAAAATTGGGACCTCCAGATCAATGACTCAAAAACAAAAGTGATGGTCTTAAGAGACCACAGGGGTCGCCAAGCAGAGAACGAAAACTGGTCGCCGCTCGAGAAAGTTCGATCTTTAAAATACCTAGGAGTCACTTCAACGTCGAACATGTCCTTCAGAGAAACAACAACACACACGTAGCAGAGAAACTAAGAGACGTAAAGACTGCTATCAACAGTACATGGAAGCAATTATTAAAAAAGCGAAAAGTACTCACAAGCACGAAATATAAACTCTTTGAGGCAACCGTAAACACAATAATGTGCTATGTAGTACAAGTCTGTGGCCATAAAGTATTTGAGGATGTGGATCGACTCCAGAGTACTTTTATTAAACGTATATTCCACCGTATTATGCCATCCATCTGGAAACCGGCTTACCACCAATGTATGCCGCCTGGCTCCATGCGCACTTTAGTTACATCAGAAAAGTTTCTAACATGCCAAGCTCCAGATTGCCGAGAATCTTAGCCAACCAGCTACTTCTAGACAGGGCGCATTGCTTCAACAGCTGGGAGACTTTAGGAAACAAGTTCAATGTAGATATATTCGAAAGTCATTCTAACCACCGGGAATACTCTCAAAATATTCTGCTGAAAGTTGGACTCTTTATAAAAACAAAGCGGAGAATAGCACCACGAGAAATCTATGATTGGGGGGATGCAAACTATTATCATGACAAATACGACACTGCCACCATCAGCGCGATTTTTCGGGCCCATGTCGAAATAACAGCACTTAACTATGCCCCATATACACGTTCTACAAACAGAATATGTGGTCTTTGTAACGGGTACGAGAGGACGTCGAGCATTTCATATCAAACTGCCCGATGCTGCGCGAGATACGGGCTTTACATCTACAGAGCTCAGTACTGTGTGAGGCGGAAACACTAGAGTGAATGGTAATTTTAGTAAGTATTGTAGCGAACCTGTGCCCAACTCTGGAACTAGTACCCTAGTCGTTGGTGCTAAGGGTATGTATCGAGGCATCGATACATCGATCAGACCGATGACTATTTATGTATCACCTTAACCTATCTCTCCAACTTTTTATACTCTGTACCGAAGGTACATAGAGTATATTAAGTTTGTGCAAAAGTATGTAACAGGGAGAAGGAATCGTTTCCGACCCTATAAAGTATATATATTCTTGATCAGCATCAACAGCCGAGTCGATATAGCCATGTCCGTCTGTCCGTCTGTCCGTCTGTCCGTCCGTATGAACGAAGAGATCTCAGAGATGGTAAGAGATAGAGGTTTGACATGTATGGGACATATATTTCTTATACTTGCAGGCAGATTAAGTTTATTTTCAATTTTTGCCACGCCCCCTCCCGCCCCCGCAATTCGGAAAAAACTTCATATCTCCTACAGTTTTGGAGATAGATCGTTCGTTCCTTCTAGAGATACCTTGTAAACAAAATTATTTATCGATTTGCTGAAGGAATCATAAAGATCGGATGAACGATACTCAAGTTATGGGCAAAAAACGGCCACTTAACCCCAACCACCCACCCACCAATAACCACAGCAACATACCCTAACCGTTCAACACAGGCAATCTTAGTGCGAGAGAGAAAGAGAGAGAGAGAGTTACTTAGAGAGCGCACCGCGTTGTGCGCGGGGTGTTAACTGGCCGTTTGACTCCTAAGCAAATGCGAGTGTAAGGGTACAGAGTATTTTATAGTCGGGCTTGACCGACTTTCTTTCTTGTTATTAATCAGGACAGGGTAAAAATGCTCAAATGAAGGGGTCATCACTGAAATCTTACTATTTGGAATCCCTGGACTAAATGGGAATGTTCGGCAATTGAATGAGCGCGGTCCAGCGCGCTTCTATCCTAAATGGGAAAATTCAAGCTAATTTGTAACACACATTGAATATTTAATTTATCCGTTTACTTTTAACAAATTTTACGGCGGCAACAAATTCGTAATTATGTCATGTTATCATATTTCATAATATTCACAGATAAAAAATTCAATCATCAGACCAAATTTGGAATATATTATCGATTCAAATTAACATTAATGAATACTTAATGACAACACAATCGCAATTCGTTCGTTCTATTCACAGAGATCTGATAAATTTTAGAAAATTAACTTAATCAAGTTATCATGATAGGCAAAGTTAATATACCCATTCGCAGGCTCGTAATAACAACCAATAAGGGGCCGCGGGTGCCTGAGCTCAAGGAGATGCACAAAAACAAACAGAAATGCTGTTACACAAGGGTCCTAGTCCTGGGCTCTGGCTCAGGCCCATACCCACAGGGCAAGTATGTAGAACGGGTGGATGTCAGTCAACCCAGACTCCAGGACGATGACGCCTTTTTCGTCATAGGGAAAAACTGTGTTGAGATTTTCCTGCATACTCATACTTGATGCGGGAATGCGCGATGAGAAATGTGAAATGGGAACAGAGATTCACATGCAGATGCCGGAGGAGACGAACACTGTTGGCTGCATCAACGCGCGTCATCCCCAATGAGTGAGTGAGTGAGTGAGTGTGTGTGTGTGTGTGTGTGAGTGTTTGGGTGTGTTGTCTTTGTATGTGGTGGAATACTTTTACAGTTTGTTAAACTCTATTTTTAGAGCACGTAAGCGACGCGACGGCCATGAGGAGGGAAAATCTGCGTCGTGTTGAGTGTGTGGGGGCGCGCTGGTTGGCTTAGTTTATTTTATATATCTTTTTTTTTTGATATGTACTGTGATATGTTGCATGTTAATATGACAAACACGAATTTCAAATTCGGACTTTAAAGTTATTGAAACATTCCCAAACACTTTTCAATTTTGAGAAGTTGTCAGGCAATTTGTTACGTTACAGGGGGTGTTAATTGGATGTCGCAATTAAAATGACAGGCACGGCCTCAAAAGCCAGAGCGAGAAGGAGCAGGAGATGTAACTCCGTCCGGATTGCACCTTGCCCAGGTTGGCGGGGGTGCCAGACGCCAGCCATGCAATTAACGGTAACACAATTTTCATGGAAGTGCAAATGATGTTGGAGTTTACCCAGTTATTGGCTAAGGTGGCGGAGTGGGTAACTGACAGCCGATACGATACGAACGTTTGTTTGCCTTCCCACAGCAGCGACGACTTTGACGACGACGATGGTGGTGGTGTGTGATGGTGATTGCCAGTCCCAAGTCGGTAATGTAATCCGCACAAGCAACTCTCTAAGCAGCATGCACTAAACAGAGACTAATACGAGCAGAAACTATTAAACACAACAACAAAGTGGAATCAATGCGTTCAGTTTGTACAACGAAGTTTTTATATACTTTCTGATTGTTAATTAAAATCATTAAAAGTTAAATGAAGTGGGTCAAACCCGAGTGTAATGTACCCTAAACATTATAAAATTAATTTCAGTGAAGAATGGAAGTTGCAGTCGAAGACTACGAAATTCAGAAAGGAAACAAAAAGGTCTATTAAAGCTAACATTTGTTGCTACGCGAAGGTATAGGAATAAAGAAAAGTCGGAAAATTCCCAACAGAGCCGCGCTGTTCGTTTTTCAGTTCAATTCAATTACATTTCAAAAAATGGTGCAGTAGGCGGTCATTCCGTTTGACAGCTCAGCATATGCATGGTGTAATTATTGAAGTTGAAGCCATTAAAGTAGGCTACCTCTTTTTGGGGTACCAGTTAAATGGTGAAAATCACTCAGTAGCAAAGGGAATGTGAACGCGCTCTCATATGTTCATATCAACTGTTATATCAACTGGTACCCCTCTCGCATGATGAATTTCTGATGACTCTACATTGTTAATTATACCATGAGCATATCCCAGTCGGACTTTGCAGAACGTGGTTCCCTACGATATGCCATTTTTCATACTGAAAACACGGAACATTTTTTTTTAGTATGATAGAAGCTTAAAGTTCTGTTTGAAATTGTATCTACATTATTTCCTAATGTGCTTGGAAGGCTAAAGTCCACTATTACATGAAACCGTCCCTTCTCTGGGTTTTGCTTTTGGCACGTGTATGTAACAAGAAAGAACGCAAAGAAAAACCCGAACGATTTCCGAACGCTGTTTTTTTATAGTACGTTGTTTTTCATGTGTCACTTAAGAAGGAAGGGTATTTATTGGTTCGACTATTACAGAAAAGCGTTTCAAAGAATCAAAAACGCGGCTATTGATGCAAAAAAAAAACAGCGATCATTACAATGACAACAAACAAATATAACTTTTAGAAGCCAATTTAAAAACTTATTGTTGAATATTATAAATTTTCTTTTTTAATTTTTATTCGAGACTTGGATTAAGCAAAATGAAATAAAAAATGTACAACTTCAATTGAAACTACAAATTTTTTGGATCACATAATTGACCCGTTCTAAAGTCACATCTTTAGGATGCTCTTTTTCGCACCATCCAAAATGGATTCCGGAAGAACGTGTTATTCATACATGCTTTGCGCAGCGAACGCCGCATACATGAAATATTCCCTTCCGACGGATGGACTTTTGGAACTGTTCTTTGAGAAAGAGAAATTGGAAGAGAAACCCGAACGATTCACGAAGTTAAAAGCAACAACAAAAACCCATGCTAAGTTACTAACCCAATGAAACATTCTATGACAGTTCCACGCCTTCATAAAAGCGAATGGAACTTTTCAGTTTTGGGAACTACTTCTTCGGTGAAAAAGAAGTTGTAAGAATGTGCATTTTGCATGGTGTCAGGTCCGACTGGGATGTTCTTTCTGATTTCTTTTGTTTTTCCAATTGTTTTATTAATTTCAATTGCATCTTTTAGTCCTTGCTTTCTGTATTCTATAATTTTAATTTTTAGTTGCGCTGCCTTTCTTGGACATAATGGCTGCGCAACATCATGACATCGATTCAACCAAGTCCTGACTTCGTTTTAGAGGTATCTTGATCCGGCACTGCTGAATGACTCCCCAAAGTGATCCATTGCTAGTTGTTTTAGAAGCAGCAAATGACCTTTGGATATTAAAACCAAATACAAATTTTTTTGAATTGAGGTCTGGTGAATGCGCAGGCCACTGCTAAACGGTGTGCTGGTGTGCTTGGATTCATTGTGTAGTTGAATGTCCCGTCTCATATTCTCCTATGGCATCCATTATGGTTTTGAGCCAATATATTGGACCTATCTAACAATCTAAGAAGAACAAGCCCTTACCATTACGCCCTTCCAAGCTTAAAGGTTTGTGCAAACTGTTTGCACTGTCGCAGTTTTACGAACATCCTTTCTATCTCAGCTGGTAGTAAGCTATCATTTTTATACCCTTGCAAAGGGTATTATAATTTTGCCCAGAAGTTTGCAACGCATAGAAATATTCATTTCCGACCCCATAAACTATATATATTCTTGATCAGGGCGACGAGCTGAGTCGATTGAGCTTTTTCCGTCCGTCTGTCTGTCTGTCTGTCTGTCTGTCTGTCTGTCTGTCTGTCCGTCTGTCTGTCCGTCTGTCTGTCCGTATGTCTGTCCGTCTGTCTGTCTGTCTGTCTGTCCGTCTGTTTCTACGCAATCTAGTCTCTCAGTTTTAAGGCTATCGAGCTGAAATTTTGCACAGAGTCTTCTTTTTACTGCACGCTGCTAATATGTCGGAACTGACCGGATCGGAAGACTATATCTTATAGCTGCCATAGGAACCATCGGTCAAAAAATGGGTCTTAGTGAGAAAAACTTTTTTGTTCTTAATGTTAGCGTTCCCAAACACGGTCATTATTAATATTATATGCTTTCAAACAGATTTGCAAACTTTGGTCAAAATCGGATGACTATATCTTATAGCTGCCATAGGACCGATCGGTCGGAAAATGGGTCTTACTGAGAAAAACTTTTTTGGTTTCACTGTTAACGTCCTCAAGCTCGGCTATTATTAATATTATATGCTTTCAAACAGATTTGCAAATTTGGGTTAAAATCGGATGACTATATCTTATAGCTGCCATAGGACCGATCGGTCGGAAAATGGGTCTTTGTGAAAAAAAAATCTTTTTTGTTTTCAAGTAAATGTTCTTAAGGTCGGGTTTATTAATATTAAACGCTTTCAAACTAATTCGAAAAAGTTGATCGACAACGGGTGACTATATCTTATGGTTGACCGATCGGTCGAAAACGATTCTTTTTATGTTAGCGTCCTTAAACTCTCTGATGACTGATTTTATATGCTTTTAAATAGATTCGCAAAATTGGGTCAAAGTCGGATGACTATATCTAAAGGCTGCCATAGGGCCGATCGGTCGGAAATTGAGCCTTAGTGAGAAAAACTTTGTTTTCAATTTTATCGATGATTTTCAAATCAGATGTTTATCTGTCGGAAAATGGGTTTTAGTTAGAAAAATTTTTGATTTCTATGTAAGCGTTCTTAAAATGTGTTGCATTTGCAAGGGTATAAAAACTTCGGCACAGACGAAGTTAGCTTGGCCCTCTCGTTTATTGTACGTCAAGCTTTCGAAAAAGACAAAGCTCTTGTCTTATTTGTGCAGGTGTCCCGCAAGGATATTTTCCGGGTAGGGTTGTCAATATTTGATCGATATATCAATATTTTAGTTGGACGAAAAGGGTTATTCCGATACATTATTTTTTGAGCCTATATAGGCGATTATTGATATTTTTATAGTCGATATATCAAAAACGGGAATGCCTAGCTAACTTCCTCTGTGCCAAAGTTTTTATACCCTTGCAAATGCTGTTTTTGTCAAATTTCAAGAGCGCTAGCATTCAAATCAAAAAATTTTCCAACTAAACCCCATTTTCCGACAGCTAGTCATCTGATTTTGACCAAATTTCGAGAATCTTTTTGAAAACATATCAAACTAACAATCGCATAGTTTAAGAACCATAACCAAATTGAAAACAAAAAAGTTTTCCTCACTAAAATTCATTATACGACCGATCGGTCCTATGGCAGCTATAAGATATAGTCATCCGATTTTGACCAAAGTTTGCATATCTGTGTGAAAGCATATAATATTAATAATGGCTGAGTTTGGGAAGGCTAACATTGAAAACAAACCGGTTTTTCTTACTAAGATCCATTTTCCGACCGATGGTTCCTATGGCAGCTATAAGATATAGTCATCCGATTTTGAGCAAATTTTACAAATTTGTGTGAAAGTGTATAATATTAATAGTGTCTGAGTTTGGGGACTTTAACACTGCAAACAAAAAAGTTTTTTTCACTAAGACCCATTTTCTGACTGATGGTTCCTATGACAGTTATAAGATATGGTCATCCGATTTTGACCAAATTTTGCAACTCTGTGTGAAAGCATATAATATAAATAATGTTCGAGTTTGGGGACGCTAATAATAAATTAATAATAAAATTGAAAACAGAAAAGTTTTTCTCACTAAGACCCATTTTTCGTCCGATGATTCCTATGGCAGCTATAAGATATAGTCATCCGATCCGGTCGGTTCCGACATATTAACAGCGTGCAGTAAAAAGAAAACTCGGTGTATTTTAGATTAGGACAAAGCTCAATCGACTCAGCTCGTCGCCCTGATTAAAAATATATATAGTTTATGCTTTAACTTTAACCGTTTCTCGGAAACGCACTGTGAATGCACAGTGTCCTTGTTATAGACGAGCTAAAAAAAGCATCAAACAGATTCTGACATTCCAGAAGGATGTGTAGGCACTTTAATTCAAAAGGTTGAAAAGGTGGAACTCATCACTAGAGATGATGATGGCTTTTATAAAGATGTCCGAACTAGTGTCAGCTGTTTTATTAAAGCGCAACACAGCGAGCAGAGCTGCAAAAACCACGCTGCAAAAACCACGATCCACGACCTACTTTACTTCAAGGAGTTCTGCTGCCAGTGCAGTTCGCTCTATAATTTCCAAAACTGGGAAAGACATGTCTCAACCCAAACAAAACAAACCAAGTTAGTCAAAGAAATGTGCTTCTGTTAGATTTTGAAAATTTATTAAAAGCACGTTTTCAATTCAAAAGATTATTTTTTAGAGTCTATAACATATGCTGGTGAGGAATTAGTCTGGAAGGGCACTAAGAATGTCGCACAGGAGTACAATTCACCGGATAAATCATCAAATCAGCAGCACAATACGTTTATTGAGAAAAGCGAACAGCAGCAGCAGTCGTCAATTTTTCATTTTTATACACTTGAAAAGTGTATTATAATTTTTCACAGAAGTTTGCGAGGTATCCTCTCCGACCACATGAAGTATGTATATTCTTGATCAGCATGACGAGCTAAGTCGATGGAGCATTGTCCTTTCGTTAGTCTGTCCGTCTGTCTGTTACTAAGCGAACTAGTCCCTCAGTTTTGAAGTTATCGAGCTGAGCTTTGGCACAGAGTCCTCTTTTGACTGCAGGCTGATAATACGTCGGAACCGCACGGATCGGATGACTATATCTTATAGCTGCCATTGGAACCATCGGTTGAAAAATGGGTCTTATTGAGAAAAACTTTTCTGTTTTCCATGCTAGCGATCTTAAACTCGGTCATTATTAATATTAAGTGTTTTTAAACTGATCTGCGAAATTTGGTCGAAATCGATAACCATTAAAGCAAGCTTCTTCAAGTGTATTAAAACTTCGACACAGACGAAATAAGCTTTGCTTTCTCGTTTATTTTGATTTTAATTCTGCTTTTGTTCAGTGGCATAAGTCGAACGAGCAGCACGTGTTCGCTTTCAGAATTCGACGGCAGCGCAAGCGCGACAGAAGTATCTCAAATCTCACTTCAGCTTTTGCATTTTGGCGTTACTCGTCTCGGCTCGGTTGAAGGTATCAACAACAGCGCGCTGAAAAAATACAAATGTGGCTGCGTTGCGTTAAATTTTGGTGGTCTTGATAATTCCGAGAAAATTTCGTGGCGACGGCGCTGCCGCAAATCAAATACATGCTGCTGCTTCGACTTAACAAACTGAACCAAAACAGAACTATAATCAAAGATGATGGAGCGACGACTGCTGCTGCTGTTTGCTTTTTCTCAATAATCATTTTATGCTGCTGCGCTCCTGCTGCGCAGAAACATGAGTTTATATTGATGAATTGAAAAAAATCGAAGCTGTGAAAAGTACAAATTTTGGGACTTTTGCTATTTTGACTGAAGCAATTTAAACACTGGTTTGCACTGCTGTTTAAGGTTTACTTACTGGCACCTATGCTGTTACAAATTGTATTTACAGGTCTGTTTCTAGACGATATATTGGCGTTACACTTGGCAGGAGGCACACTCCAAGTTAGTCGGGTTGAGACTGGCCCAGCGAAATATTTTTTTTTGTTTGGGATCAGATAACCGTTTTTTGTTTGCCTGTTACAAACTTTTGCACAAACTTGATATACCCTTCTTTCTCCACTGACAATGAAACCAATGTCCATCTTATCAGTAACCAAATTTTCCAAGAATTTCAATGTACCTCAGCTAACCGATCAGAGTATGAAAAACTGGTTAGTTGTCAGCAAAGCTCTGCTCTGGGCAATGGCAAACGGGCTATGACGACGTTGCTGACAATCGATTAATGGCACATATAAATGGCTATCTTCTGGTTGGTTGGCCAGCTCTCGTTGGCCTGGTCGCTTGGTCAAGTTGCTTGGCTTAAGACAAAAAAAAAAAAAATTCAATTCGCTTTCAATTTGCATGTTTTCGTTTTCGTTTATTTTCGATGAATGAAATGAACATAAACAGCATTAAAATTCGAAAAAATATTATATATTGTGGGCGTTTTACTGAATGCGTTCAACGGCGCCGCTGCGACGATACATTGGGTCACCAATCACTTGGCGACGGCGCAACGTAGCCGCTGGCTGAGTCCATTGACGTTGGCGAGTGTGGAACAACGGCTTGCACAAAGCAAGCTAAGGTCAAGTCAACTGATGAGCAAGACAAAAGTCTTTGAATATGACTCGAAGATCAAAATCTTCAGTCAAGAAAAAACCCAAAAATACAAATCGCAATGCTGATGTAGCTGCGCCTACACGCACACGAACACACACACACACGAAAGCAACAGCTGTTGAATTTACGTGCTTTTAATTTTCAAAAATTAAATTTGAATATTCAACAAAACAAGAGAGACATAGAGAAAAAGGCACCGCTCCACGAGCTGTGTCGCTGCACTCTAATGTAAAAGCTGGCTGGGGGGGAGATTTGGAGGGTGGATCGGGAAATTAAGCAACAACGCATTTTCTTGGCACCCGCAATTGGGCCGTGCCCGATGAGGGGCCATGAAGTACTATTACACTCAGTCATGGCGTTGAAAAGAACAACAATTTGGGTCAATGTACAATAATTTTTCACTTTTCTTTTATGGTTTTTTAATTTTACAACATTAATTTTTTTTCAGAGCGGGAGAGGAAAAGCCCATGCATCTTATTTATTGTTTCTATGGAAATTTTTGCTCATTTTTATGGCGAGATCCGTGTTAATTGATTGACAGAGGCACGCGCCGAACCCAATGCACACGCAGCTGTGAAAGAATTTGGAAAATTCGGAAATGACGGTTCGTTCCCTTGCAAAAGCCAGCACAAGAGCCGGAAGTGTCTGTCAGTGTAAAAGGCAACATTTTTTTTAATGTTAATGGAAAATGGAAATGTTGTTGCCTTAAGCCATTATAAAACACTTTGTCATTGGACCACCACCAGCGATAAGACAAGAGATGAGCTGATAAAATAATGTACTCTAGTGTACGAGTAAGTATGTTGCAGCCATTGAGGTTAAATTACACTAAAAGCGGCGATAAGAATGAGAATGATTCATGCGTAAACTAATCAAATGTCAACAAATCATAAAAGCATTTCATTACAGTGTCTAATGATAAAAGAATGAGATGAGTAATTTTGCCAAAAGAAAAATAAGTTATTAGAGCTGTGCCCAATTTTGACAAACCCGAGAAGACATTTACATTATGTTAAGCTAACAGTTATAGCCGAATGAGTGCTGTTATGGCCAAATTTTGAAGTTAGTGAGTCTTTAGAATATGCTTCCTTTTTTTAGAATACCCTCCGCAAGGGAATACAAGAGGTTCGATACGGCTCGGATTATTCGCAGTGTTGTGCCGAAGTTTTGAACTAGTTCAAATGACAAATATCATTTAACATTTAGGGTGTTCAGATTGGGGAAAAGTGTAAGCGTTTCCAAAAGCGTTGCTCGACCCTGACTAGGAAAAGTCGGGCACTAGTGCCCAAACTTATTTTGAAAAGAATGTGTGATCAAACATATGTATATACACATAGTATGGAGAAAGCGCAAACTTCAAAAGAACCATGGATGACTCCAAAATCATACACTGAGAAAAAATCAATCTAAAACCAAGATTATAATATTGAAACGAGACGAAACGGTGTCAGAATTCGATAGAGACGAGATAATCTTAACAAAAGATAATATTCTCAATTTAAATCTTAATCCAAAAATATTGATTTAAGATCGTTTATACTCGACTTTAAGATGAAACAATCTCATTTTTTAATATGAAAAAAAAAGTCAAAAATAAATTACGCATTTTTTATTTTTAGGTGATGGGAGGGAAAAGGGGTGGTGTGATTGGTTAGGCTGGAATGACACTTTCAATTTTTAGGGACAATTTTAGTCACAATTTTCCGTCTATGAAGAAAAGTTGTAGGTGTACGCGAATTAAAGTATGCTTGAATTGGCCGCAAAATGTTTTTTAAGAGGCTGAGATGAAACGCAGCATCGACTTTTGTCCATTAACGAAAAATTGCGACAATAATTGTCCCTAAAAATTGAAAGTGTCATTCCAGCCTTATTGGGTTTAGTTAGTTGTTTTAGTTATTAACATTTTCTTCTTTTTGAAAAACTTATATAAATTGTAAATTATTAATCCGCCGATCTCAGTACCTTCTGCGCACCAGCGCCGCCACCGCTTTACCACCGAGCGTCAACTGTTAGGTCCAACCAGTTGCCGTATAAGAGCAGAGATTTTTGCAGCCTGAGTTCTTATACTGCAACTGGCTGCGCTTAACAATTGACCCGCTACGGCAAAATCGACTAATCGGCCGTGCCAATGTGTTATTGAACGAAGAGGTCGTGGTTCGAGTCCCAGGAGGAGGCTTTATTTTTTTTATTTATTTTTAGCAAAATAAATATATATATCAAAAAAATTTCAACTGAAGCTTTACAGGCAAGATATGTTGCGAGAAGATAAATCTTGATTTTAAGGTTTCTAAGCTCATTTCAAGGTTTTCCAATCTTCTTTTTATAATCTTTCAAGGTTCTTGAAAACGAGATTTTCAATCTAGATTTTAGATTGATTTTTTTTTCTCAGTGTATCTTCACAAAAAATCATTATAAATCGCGGTCCATTGGGGAATCTTTTTTTTTTGTTTTTTTTTGTTTTTTTTTGTCATTCAAAAATCATCTCAGCCAAAGTTTCATTCGCGGCCCATCGAGGAATATTTTTATACTCTGCACCAAAGGTACACAGAGTATATTAAGTTTGTGCAAAAGTATGTAACAGCCAGAAGGAATCAACTCCGACCTTATAAAGAATATATAATCTTGATCAGCATCAACAGCCGAATCGATATTGCCATGTCCGTCTGTCCGTCCGTATGAACGAAGAGATCTCAGAAATGGTAAGAGATAGAGGTTTGACCTGTATGGGACAAAAACTCATTATACTTGCAGGCAGATCCAGTTTATTTTCAACTTTTGCCACGCTCCAGCAATTTGGAAAATACGTCATATCTCCCACAGTTTTGATGACAGATTGTTCCTACCTTCTAGAGATCAAGTTTATTTGCAATTTTTGCCACGACCTCGGAAAAACGTTATATCTCCCACCATTTTGTAGATAGATGGTTTATACCTTCTAGAGCAGTGGTGGGCAAGCCCTTGCTCTCATTGCTCATTGCTCATAATAAACTACGTCGCAAATTAACTCGCTTTAAACTGTGAACAACAACAAAGTCAATGCGAATCAGAGAAAGGCGTTAACAAGACGCGCACACAGACTGCTCAGCAGCTGCATTTTGAAAGATTGAGACTCACTGATAACGGCTGTTTTTTCTGTTGTTGTTGTTGGGCTGCTCCCAAACTCAAATTTCATGCCCGCCGCTGTTCTAGAGATATTTAAAGATTATTTATCGATTAGCCGAAGGTATTATAAAGATCGGATGAACTATACTCATCTTATGACCAACAAAAAGTTTGCTGCCGCAGCGCCACAGGTTTGAAATGGTCACATTAGTGGCGCCATCTATTGTACAGTTTTGAAAATCAAGTTGTGGCGCCATCTATTGGGCAAGTTACAACCAAAAGAAAGTGCTGCTATTTCAGGTACAGAGTATATTACAGTCTTCATTTTTTAAACGATTCACTCCTAATTCATTTATTTCAATATGAACTGTGCACACTGGGACAGAATGAAAAACTGACCGGCAGAAATTCTAAAAATCGAGGTTTTAATCCAGGTGCATTAAGTGGCTTCAAGAGTAGCCAATTAACCCCTGAGATGGGAAATGGACAGTTTTGAAGGTTCCTTGAACGGTGTTCCGCAGTCAAGGAACACAAAGTCGAGAATTGTTGAGGCTAATTTTTCATCATTTTTAGCAGATGCGTGCAATGCGAAGGCTAAGCTTCAGGTGCCTGTTTACTTTTTATGTTTATTGTGTGTTACTTGAGGTACTAAATAGTGTTTTCGGTTAATTTAATTTAAATAAAATTGCTGGTAAACATTGTAATTGAATGAACAGACTTCAACACTTTTTTCATCTTTTTTGGACCGGGAAAATGAAAAAAGTCAAACGTTTTAAGGGCCACGATTTGAGGATATGGACCTGGAATGTTCGCACCCTCAACAGAGATGGCGCTGATATCCAGTTGGGGAAACTCTTCAAGGGATATTCATCGGACGTTACCGCACTTCAGGAAATGCGATGGATTGGACAGGGACAGCGGACATGCTTCCAAACACGAAAGTGAAAGACTTCGTCGCTCTCACAACACCGACAAAAGACGAATTCTATGACCGGCTAAGGCCGGTTTAAGGTTATTATTTCATGATACTTTAGACCAGAGTCCGGCACGTCCCAGTCTTAAGTGTATACAGCTCGCTCTGCGGCAGCGACGTCGCCACACCCATAGTATTCGAGCTTATACTCCTCTCTTTTGCAACAACAAAGATGTGCTAAATGAGCGCGCACTCGCGTGGATAAACACACACACGCAACACCAAAATGAGCATGTGTGTTTTGCCGCCCTCTGCTTTAGACCTTAACGGAAGTCACTAATCTTATTTCGTTGTCCGATACTGTCCGATGCGGAACAAAATTTTTATTTTTTATGTACTCAAATATATTTGGTTATTATTTTTGTATGGGAGCTAAATCCAAAAATTGACCGGTCTTAACGAAACTCGTCCAGAATGTTAGTCTTCACATAAAACCAGAGTGCTCCAAAAATTGTCCAAATCGGACAAGTTGTTGTAGTACCCCCTATAGCCCCCTACAGCCCTTTCCAGCCGATCGAATAAAGCGCTGCCCGTCTGTCTGTATGAAGAACTAGATTTCAGAGACTATAAAAGCTAGAGCAATCAAATTTGATATGTAGACTCCTGTTGTCTGCACGCAGATCAAGTTTGTTCAAAATTTTTGCCACGCCCACTCCCATCCCCACAATACAAAATGTTGAATAACTTCCACAATTTTTAAGATATGGATCGTAAATTACATATTATACTTACATTTATGTTCGCAATATCTATAATCCCACAAATTTTCATGAAGATCGGATAAAAATGTTGTATACTTTTTGGTATGCCTTTCACCCCCCATGAGTCAGCCATCTTTAAAGCGATCGGAAAAATATTGCCTAACTTCGGCTCGACCGAAGTTTATATACCCTTGTAGCTTGATGGCGCCACTTCTTTGAGCATTTGCTTCCCAGTTTGTTATATGGCAGCTATACGATATAAATATTCATCAGATTTTGACCGAACTCCAAAAAATTGTGTGGAAACTGATAATATTCACAATTGGAAGGTATAAAGACGCTACCATTGAAAACAAAAAAGTTTTTCTCACTAGAACTACTTTTCGACCGATTTTTCCTATAGCAGCTATATGCTCTAGTCATCCGATTTGGACCAAACTTGGTAGAATTGTGTAGTAGCATATAATATTGATTAGTGAAAAGTTTGGGAGCGGTAGCATTATAAACAAAAAAGTTTTTCCTACTTAGACTTTTTCTCAGACATATCTTTTGTATGGCAGCTATACTATATAGTTGTCTGATTTTCATAAAACTTAGTAGTATTATGTAAAAGCATAGAAAACTTAGAAATACGAGGATTGGGAACGTTTGCGTTGAAGACAAAAAAGTTTGTCTCACTAAAACTATATTTTCGACCGATGGTTCCTATGGCAGCTATATGATACAGTCATTCGACCCGGCGGATTCCGTCAAATGTGCAGCGTATTTGTACCAAAAGGCTTCGTGCAAAGTTTGGTTAAGATAGCTTTTAAACTGACGGAGGAGATATCATAGAAACAGACGGACGGACGGCTATATCAACTCAGCTCGTCATGCTGATCAAGAATATATATACTTTGTGTGGTCGGAGATGCTTCCTTCTATGCGTTACAAACATCTGGACAATTTTAATATACCCTCTACAAGGCTATAAAAACGGGTTTAAAAAAGGTACCTGCTGTAAAAGCAATTCTTCACAAACCACAACAAGATATAATAAGCCAATCCAAAAAAAAATATTGAATTCTTCGATGCGTCTGAACCACAGTACGTCGGTTTGCTAGAAAGCCAAACTAAAAACGAAATTTCCATAAATTTTTTCTTTAAAAACTTTTACACAACCGATCACCTTCACCAGCTATTGGCGCCAACTGTGAAGTAAGTAGACATGAGAAAGCTACTCAAACCTAACCATTCGGATTTGGCGTCAAACTGTAGGTCCCTTTTTCTAGTGCAAAAATTAGAAGCTCACACGCCAACGAATTGAGACAAGTTCGGTTGTGGCTGTGTAAAGCAGCGATTGTCAACGAGAGCGATTCCAAAAAGTGAGAGTGTATTGGTGTGCTGGTAAAGCGCCGTGAACCAGCTTCGATCTGACCGAATCGAAGGCTAGCCAGCGACTGAAGACCTGTTTACTCTCTTGGTCTCAGCTTCGGCATACGTTCGTCTCGTGTATGTGTAAGTAATGAAATGTCTTCGGCCCCTGGGGGTATCCGGTGACAATCGGTGGTGTAAAGCCAAATATTTAATAATATTTATTGGAACAAAAACTTAATAAGGCCCTTTCAATAAGGCCCTGCCAATGCTCAAGTAAATAGTCAGTCTGATCATCACTTGTCCATAAAAAGAAAAGCAAATCCCACAGTTTTGTTTGCTGCCATTAGAGATTTCCAAAATGGAAGAAAAAAACGCAAAACAAATTTAAAACTTGGTCACAGACCTTACCATTTTGGGAGCATGCGCAACTAGCAGACGAGCTCAGATCTAGGGCCCAGAGTCTTTGAGTTATGGCCATGTTAAGTAGCTCAGTTGGCTGTCAAATCCAGCCACGATTGACAAGCACATGAAGCACGCGCTGAGCTCGAGTTCCGTTGAATTAGAAGAAAGACCAACTCGGAAGTTGTCTCTTGTCAGGGCACATGGACATGCCCCATCAATCATTGTGTGAGTTTGCGATGTGCCGGCCGCCTAACGAGCTCCAATGCAAAATATGTACATATGTGTTGCGTCTCCAAATGCGGGACGCCCTCTAATTGATTACAAAGTTGTTGCTATTGGCTCAAAACTAATCCGCAAAGACCTTAAGCCTCTATTTCCAAGTGGCATTTCTGCAACTGAGGCTGCTGCCTTGGTTTGGGGCATGACTTGGCTTTTGGACCAAAAATTGTCTGTGTGCTTGGCGTTTCATTGACATTGTTTATTAAACATTTCACAATGATATATCCCAAATAATTTTAATTATTGTTCTTTTGCTGCCGTTTGACGGTTCTACTCACACGATGATCTCATTTTTCAATTGAAAGCTGAAAAGTTTGTTTATTGCATGCATAATAAATAGTCTAGTCAAATACATCTGGGATGGAAGGGACACTATGGGGTGCGGCGCTAGGCAAAGAGATATCATTAATGATTCATGAATAAAACCAATGATTATGCAAAAGTAAGCAGACATAAGTGTGAAAGAAAGAATTTACAAAATATACAGTCTAAACCCTTCAATACTAGCAATAGGAATTGCTCCAGTTCATGGGGGAATTCAGTATGCTCATTAGAAATTAGTTTAGGTTAGGGTCAGTTCAACACCGCTCCACTTCGCTTTCTGTGTAGGGGAGGGGAGGGCCCAGTTCTGAGCGACAACTCAACGATACAAAAACCTACAGGAATCACAGGGGGACCACTGAGATCATCTCTGTTTTACTCCTTCTTGTTAGTCTTTGGTTGTGCCTCAATCGAACTAGATTCAGATAGAAAATGGCTCACAGATCCAGGTAAATCTGAAAAGATCAAAAATTCAATCGATTTAGGCCCCCAAAATTCTGGAGAGTGTTTGGTCGAGAGTGATTCGAAATCGTCGTAAAACTAAAGTTTTGGTTCACAGAGTCATTGCATACAACTCTCTGAGCGAACAGATGACTCGAACCAGCTACTTACGAACAACTACGCAGAACAACTCTAAAGACTTAATTTGACAGACTGAACATAGATAGACAGATACAAGTCGCGCTGAACAAAAATGAACAATTGAAGAAGAACAGTGTTCACTTGCTTTTCAGTCTCTATAAGAAGCATTAAATCGTTATATGAGATGGTGTTAGGTAACCTGATTTGTGTGATTTTAGTCAATGTCTACAACTCGCGCTCTTAGCTCAAGGTCATTGGTTGAGTATCAAATCTTTATAACCAAGCACAAATCAACAGATATTAATTACAACATGTTATGGAATAGCTAATTGGGTAATGTCCGTACAACGATCGCTATTTAACGAGAATAACCAAATTCTCTCATCAGCGGACTTGTTTTGCTAGTTCACACTGCTCTTCCCTCCCTCTTTCAATCGGCGAATAAAGACATAGGACAGTTCCTAGATGTTAATTCGCAGCCCGAATTTCGAAGCTATGGTTTTTTGTTTGAAGGTAGTTTGTTTACCAATTTGTTCTAATTAATTCTGTTCGCTTATGGCTGCTGCTGAATAACAACTCAATTTTGTTCACTCACTCATGAAGAACCCAACACTAGTTGGCATTTTGGCAGTGGTGCAGTCTTTAATCCATCAGCACATTAAAGAAGTCACACGATTTGGAATCAAATGGCTAAACTAGACAGGGATTCAACGATATTCTTTAAATTTTTATCTCACTATTTTACTCCCACTTATGGAACTAGAAATTAACGAGGGACAATATATTCGATCCCAATCCGGTCCAACCAGAATTATTTTTTCAAGTTTTATGAAAATTTGTTTTGGTAAACTTTACTCGTGGAATATATAAATACTGCCTAATATTTCAATCAGGGATGCGAGCCGATTTGTAATTATTGCTGGTTCGTTCTGTGATGTGTAAGATTTTTAGATTACATTTGGTTTACAACATGGTTTTTAGGGATAACTAAGCCGCTGTTTCGATGGATATCTTATCATGTTTGTTTGCGTTTGTCGATTTCGATCAAAGTATTTCCATACAATATCACAGTACCACAACAGAAACAAATATATGAGTTAATTTCGGTTTTTCCTTTACTAGTAAAATTTTTGATAAATAATAAACATTTTACATACATACATTGTGCCGCACTGTTGCTAATGGGCACAAAGGAAAGAGAGCGAACGAGAAAGAAAGAGTGCAGCTAACCAAAATCTTTACACTATCACAATTTTTTTGGACACTGACAAGCTTAGCTGATCCAAAAATGCACGACTTGTGCTCAAACTTGACTTCTATGTGAAATGTTTCTTGATCCGAGATATAATGTTTCTTTATCTGCAGAGCAGAAAAAAAAAACTGTATTCGACATTATTTCAACATTAATTCGATTGAATTATCAGAGGGAAAACAGTCCAAAATCAAGTTTGTTGGAAATTTGCAGTGATGTAGACGCTTATATGATGTCACGTGTAAAATTTAGAATGAGTCCTTGCAGGAGTCGCATGTCAAACTCTAAATGCTATTATGCTATTTAGATCTAATTACAAACTCGATTAATATGCCATTTCTGAGAATAAACATTTGTTTTACGAAAAATTGTATGTACGATGTTCAATGTAATTAATTAAACTTATCTTGAATCTGTTGTAAATTAAGTAGTTTCTTATCTTTTATTTTAGTCTAATAATGTTAATCTTTAAATTAGTGAAAATACTTCTGTATAAGATATTTGATCTTAGTACATTTACTGAATAAATGAGATTCCAAGTGGGGCCGGGCCACTTTTGCCTGCATGATTGGTCAAAGTGATATTTTATACTAATAACCGTATTCGAAAGAGCATAAGGTTAATAACCTAACCCGTACCATAAACCATTTCCTACAACCGTAATATAACCGTATCCGGTAAAAAGCGGTCGGCCAATACAGCAAACGTATCCCTAACCGTTATTCGTTTCGGTTTTAAACTCTGAACAATTGCATTTGGGTTACTTTAGTTTCTACTTACTCTCTACTCGACGGACTCAAATTATATTTTGTAATCTGATTAACCCAATCAATTTGATACAACAGCACATTTAACAAATTCGAATTCGACAATTTTTGTCGAAAGTGAAAACCGGAACAGGCCATAGCTGCCATAGGAACCATCGTTAGAAAAAGGGGTCTTAGTGAGAAACACTTTTTTGTTTTCAATGCTAGCGTCCTTAAACTTGGCGATTATTAATATTATATGCTTTCAAACAGATTTGCAAATTTTGATCAATATCGGATGACTATATCTTCGAGGTGCCATAGGACCGATCGGTCGGAAAATGAGTCTTAGTGAGAAAAACTTTTTCGTTTTCAATGTTAGCGTCCTTAAACTTACTGATTACAAATTCTATATGCTTTCAAATAGATTCGCAAAATTTGGTCGAAATCGGATGACTATTTCTTAAGTCTGCCATAGGACCGATCGGTCGAAAAATGAGTCTTAGTGAGAAAAACTTTTTCGTTTTCAATTTTATCGTTCTTAAGCTCGGCGATTGTTTATTTGATATGTTTTCAAAGAGATTCGCGAAATTTGGTCGAAATCAGATGTTATAAGTTTGTACACGTAGTCCTGGTATAACGTTGCTTAGGTAGCCCTGGTATATATCGATACTCCCGAGAACCCTGTTATCGATCGAGGCTACACACGAGGCTTATCGGTATCGAACTCTGGTCACACTGCTGAAGGCGTCATCCATGGTAAAAGCGAAGATAATAAAAGATTTACAAATTAAACTTAATCAATCCGAGTTTACATGGGGTTTTAGTTAGAAAAATTTTGGATTTTTATGTAAGCGTTCTTAAACTCTGACATTTCAAAAATAGCATTTTCAAGGGTATAAAAGCTTCGTCACAGACGAAGTTAGCTTGGCCTTCTCGTTATATAGAAAATTGAAAGGAAAATCACTTTCTTTTTTTAGAAATCAGCCATATTTAACCTTTTCAAGGCAAAACAAGATCTAAATGAAAAATTAACAATTTACAACAGTTATAAAACCTAATTCTGAGTAATGCTAGTCTTTTAAACTAATCTTAGATCACTTTCCCACCCTTCCCAGTACCACCATATGCATGTCCATCTGGCATATCATTTAATTAAAAAATACAAAAAAGAATCCAACCTCAAAGATATCTGCAACACGCATGTTTTGTGGCTGACCCCCCCATCTGAACCCACATCTTTTTTCCTAATGTTTCATGCAAATGGAAAAAAAAACCTACTAAGGCCACCACACACAGTACACACTCATTAAGTAGTCAGAAAACGTTACCCATCCCCTCCCTTTGTCTTTTGTATGACCATTTTAAAGAGGGGCGTATGAAATTAATAGACTCTCCACTCGCTTAATTATCACAGGGAGGCCCCGAACAGCAAAAGCAGCAGAAACAACAAAAACATTTTAAAATGGGCAAGTGTTTTTGCAGCCATGTCCAGAGTCAGAGAGTCAGGCTCCTCTTCCCCCGCGACCGCTGACCAAAGTGGTGCGTGCGTTTGCTGCTTTATTAGATGATGATAACTGGCTAATGAGTTGAACTGTGCGGAAAGCCAAACTAAACAACGACAAACCAACATTGTTGGTTGACCAAAAGCAGAAGCCAGCTAAGGCAAAAACAACAACAACTGGGAACTTCCTCTGCTAACTGCCCGCGCATTTTCAAAGTTTTTGCTCTTGAGATTTTGTTCTTGTTATTTTAATACCCTTTAGAGTTAGCCAAAAATAAGGGGATCCAGCATCTAAGTGAATCGGTCGAAATATAAGCAAACTCTACTTTTTGAAGTGAAAATTAACAACAAAATTTCCCATATTATATTATCAATTGGCAGCATCCTAAAATTTCGTAGCATGGCATCACTTTTAATCGATAGTTGCTGTAATAAGAGCAATCGATGTCGCTTCATTATCTCTAACTATAATTTTCCATCACCTGTAAAGTAATTCACAATATTTGTTTTGCGAATGTGAGAAAAATGTGTAAAATACCCAGGGTTTTTGATACAATTGAAACGGCCGTTTCTAGAATATTAGAACAATGGATTGATCTTAAGCTTAATTAAATTAATTGAAATTATCCACATGTACTTGCTATTTTTGCAGCCAATTTTAAGTGATATGCAGAATATTAACATTTTTTTTTCAGCAAACAATGCCAATGCAAGCCAATGCGTTAAAGGGTAAAATTATTCCCTCCAATATAAGCATTGATTTTTTTAAAAGAAGTTTTTCTCAATGTTGTAAAACAAGATTTATATTTGTTATACGCATTTGAATCAAAGCTTAAGGAAAGTAAGGAAAACTTTTAATCTGATACTGAGAAAGAAGTTCTAAAATCAAGATTATAATCTTGAAACGAGACGAAACGGCGTCAGAATTCGACAGAGACGAGATTATCTGAACCCAAGATTATATTCTCAATTTAAATCTTAATTCAACAATTCTGAATTAAGATCGTTTATACTCGACTTTAATAAGGAACAATCACATTTTTTAATATGAAAAAAAAGAACAAAATAAATTAAGCATTTTTTATTTTTAGATGATGGGTGAAAAGGGTGGTGTGACTGGGGTGAGATGTGTTCGTTTTAGTTTTTAACATTTTCTTCTTTCTAAAAAAATAATATATATTGTAAATTATTAATCCGCCGATACTGGGACTTGAACTTAGTAACTTCTGGGCACTGAAACACTGACACTACCGCTTTACCATCGAGCGTCAACTGTCAGGCTCAACCAGTTGCAGTATAAGAGCAGAGATTTTTGCAGCCTAAGTTCTTATACTGCAACTGGCTGCGCTTAACAATTGACCCCCTACGGCAAAATCGACCGTGCCGAGGCCCAATATTTGAAGATAATATTGATTCCGATTTCGAAGGTGATAAATTATATCAATTTGAACTAGATGAAGAAGAAAATGATTGTTATTAAATAATTGTGTTAAAACAAGATCTCAAATTGAATAACAAAAATGATTAATAAAAAACTTTCAACTTAATAACAAAATTACCTATACGCAGAATATGATCATTTATACGGCGAGGGTGGTCGTGGTCCGATCGGTTCAAAATGTTTGCCATAGTTATTAAATTCTCCAAGTTTTAACTCTATGGCTACAAGTGGCCGCATTCACTCGCACTTTTCACACTTACGTGAGCCGAGGTTATAGTGTGTGACTCGGTGAGCACAGAAAATCAAGTAAATCGGCAGTAGTCTCTCTTTCTCACAAACACAAGATCATATTTCTGTATTCTCTATTTGACCGTCACTGGTATAAACAAGAATTCAAAATTACTCCCTCCTATACGCAACGAGTTCAGGATGCAAAAGAGTTTATAAAAAATTAAAGATTAGATCTCTTCAGGTTGTGAATTCAGTGAAATGTAAACTGACTAAAGAAATTACACATAATTCGATTGCATTCCTTAAGTGAGTCTTCTAATTTAGGATACTAGCTTCTAGGATAGTTTATTTCAAAGTTAAGGATTATTTCTTTCCGATATTATTAAAGAAAGTCAAAACAAAAGTATAAGTTCTCCACAAAAAGTGTATTAAAAAGAGTCAAATAAGGCATTTAATGTATTTTTTTTTGTACACTGGACTAAAAAAAAGTAAAAGATCGATTTTTCATTTTCAAATGGCTGCCATTTGAACAAACAAATTAAATTTTTTTCTGAAGGTTCACACGGTAAAGGCATTCATGCCAACTAATTCACCGGTTTTTTTCGGATGCAGTATACCCCCGCAATCATGCGAGCATTGGACATACATTTTTGGAGATCCTTCTTTGGAGAGTTTAGTTTCTGAACTTAATTTCAAATCTGCTCGAGACCTTAAAGAAAGTTATTTTTTGTTTTGGAAGTTTCAGTTGAACCATAATCCTTTCCAGTCTAGTACAAAGGTTGCTTCAATAACTAAAGCCGTTTTTCACAATTTATTTTTGACATACAGTTAGAAATATATTTCACATATTTTAGGTATCATAGTCCAAAATTTGTTTAAAATTTTATCTATTTTTGTGCTTTTTCAAGACTGAGTTTAAGCAAACTAATCC
This sequence comes from Lordiphosa magnipectinata, assembly GCA_037044535.1. Taxonomy (NCBI): domain Eukaryota; kingdom Metazoa; phylum Arthropoda; class Insecta; order Diptera; family Drosophilidae; genus Lordiphosa; species Lordiphosa magnipectinata. The sequence continues at coordinate 40,867 of JBAMBO010000629.1, read as the reverse complement.
AAATCCGAATTTCGTTTACGCTCAGAACTTTTTCGTACAGAGCTTTGCTACTTCCGTGCGTCCCAAGACATTATATATATTTTTACCTATATCTGGATTGTTTTTTGAAATTATATTCAATTTTTTTAGAAGCCCTTCTGTATCCTGATATATTTTAAATATTAAACGAAACGAAAAAATTATTATTCCCACTTAATCGTAAAGCGTATTTAAACTTCGTTGTTGAGGCTGTTGTTTTCTTTATTCTTTCTTCTTACTTTTGTTATTGTTATGATGGTTTGTTTTATTTTGATGCTTGGCGAAGGTGAGCAGCACCAATTTTGAAGAGCTCCATTCTCAAAAGACTTCTGGTCAACCTCTTCGCTTCTCTATTTCTAGAGGCCAAAAACCGCGGACACCAAAAATAAACGGTTAGAGATAACTGCGCTTATTTGCTTAAATGGCTTCACTGGGCATGACCGCATGCAAAACAAAAGTCAGCTTAGATATATATAATATGTATAGTTTATACATAAGGTAAGTAAATCCGTACACTTATAAATGTATCTTGTACTTATTTACCGTTGTCAATGGCAAATGCCTGGCGTGTCGATATTAATTTATCTTTGCGCACTTTGCTTATTTGTTTTACATTTTGTGTGTTAATCTCCATGTGCCATAGACCCAAATAGTGGGGCAAGTACAATCGCAAGAAGCAGCCGCAGCTGCTGCCCTAGAATCGGCCCTCTATGTCTCTCTCTCTCTTTCTTTTGCACTTAACATTGAATTTCCGTAGTTAAAATTTGTGGGTTGTCTTATCTGGGAGACCGTTGCGTTTATCAGCAAGGCAAAAGTGAACTCATGCAGGGAAAAATTGATAAAAAGTCCAAAACAAATAGAAAATGGTACGTGGTGAATATCGATAAGCAATGGCAGCAAAACATGACGACAAATTCATAAAAATTACTCCAAAACCAGTGCAAAAAAATAGTGTGGGAATAGAGAAGAATTATACAACAAAATACAAAGTTACAGTTAAAATTAGAGCTAAGCGATAACAGAGAACCTGAGATTGATAAATAAAGAACTTTATATATCAATTAAGGAGCTGGATATTATGTGAATGACAAATGCATAACCTCAAGTTGTTAGTAAATTATATTTGCCACTTTATAGGCAAAAATAACAATTTTGAGTCGAAAATTTAACAGATCGTGAAATGGCAAGAAATATCTTATCGAAGCTACACTTATTTCAGCTTCCAAAGAGCTGACTTCCCAAAATATTCATCCCTTCATATATATATTTGGGTTTCCTTTTATACATATTAATAATAAAGCAAGATATGGTGCATTTAGTATCACATAATTTAATAAGAGTTACATCCGCCAAAACAAGTAACAACAACAGTAAAAGAAATCTCGAACATTTCAGAAACACCGACATTTGGATTAGTTGTTTTCAAAAACCGAGCCAAGGTTGGAAGCAAAACCTTCTTTCAAAAACTTCGAACCTCAAATTTTAAAAACTTGCCTTGGATGAGCTCAGCCAACGAATTCCGCCCTTTCAATTGAAGTCTAGAAGGTAGCACGGAACGCCAGAACAGTTAAACAGGGTAACTAACTTTATCCTTAAAGGGTACCATGCGACGTGAAGCAAGCGTTCGATGGTGTGTGGCATGCAGGATTGCTGTGCAAGATAAAGAGTCTTCTTCCACCACAGCTCTTTGATCTGGTGCCAGCTTCCTTACTGTCGTCCTTGATGGAGCTGAATCGAGTACAAGAACTATACGTGCAGGAGTTCCACAGGGGAACGTTCTCGGCCCTACGCTTTACACACTTTCACCCATGGACATGCCCACTGGAGATACCATTCCAAGAAATGACCCACAGGATCTTTTCCTTGCCACCTTGGCTGATGACACAGCTATTTTGGCCAGAAATCACTGAGTCTACAGCGTCACGGACATTCCACAGCAGTACATGTTACGATCAGAGAACTGCAAAAATCACTTTTTTCTTGATTGGCTCATACACAAAAATTCTTACTCACATTTAATCAATCAACAAAACTCAGAGCTGAATATATTCAACTTACAACGGAATCGCATCGAGCGGCGTTATGTGATCGAACGTGTATGTTCATATTTATTCATCGAACAGAACACAGTGCTGAATATATATGCAGCTCATACCGGCAGTCGCATCGAGCGGTTGTGCTAGAGTTTTTTGATCGGACGTTAATGTGTTCGATCGAACAAAACTCAGCGTTGACCGGCCACCGAGTTGAGCGAGAGGTTTCACTCTTTCCATCTCTCTCTTTTTTATAGCTGTCAGCAGCGCCGTCACTGCCTATGCGTCTTTGCAAGAGTTTATTTATACGAAATGATCACTGTAAACAATCGTCGTTGAGCCAAACGAACAATCAGCAGAACTGATTGTAATGAAGTCGAACATGATTATAATCAGAGTGCCAACAATTCGTTCGAATAAAATTCTGCTGCGAACATGTTGAGTATGCAAGTTTGATGAATAGAGCGCGAAGCCTGTTTATTCGGGTGTTGAATAATGTGTGAGCGTTTTGCAATCGAACGAAGCCGTTCTCTGGTACCGATTTTGCAGATGGGCAATGCGCTGGAATATTGGTATCAATCAAGAGAAGTGTGCCAATATCATCTACACGTTTAGGAGAGACGACTGCCCGGAGTTTTCATGGAAGATTAATTTCTGGCCCATTACCAAGGACACAGGTACCTGGGAGTGTACCTTGACAGGCGTCTGACTTTTGGCTTGCACATAAACCAGCTCACAAGGTCACTGTATAGAAGAACGGCTCAATTGGCATGGCTGCTAAATAGCAGAAACAAATTGTCATCAAAGATCAAGGAACATATCAAGGCTGCAATCCGGTCCGGAACCAAACCCCTCAGAACCGGTTCGGTTCGGGTTTTTTGGGTTCGACGAACCGGACCATGACTCCTCGAACCTGAACCCGAACCGGACCACTTTTTCGAAAAATTAGGTTCGGTTCACAGAACAAAGAAGTTTTTCCAACGACATATCCAGGGAACAGGGAAATATAGTAATTTCTCATAATCTGACTGCTATCACTCAAGAAGTTCTCCAATCCTACAACATTTCTCTAGGTCAGATTTATATTATCACCGTCTATAATGGAGCGAATATGGATCGAGCAGGAGAACTTTTAAATGACAACTGCAGAGCAGAAAAGGAATGCAACTAGGCAGAAGAATGTAATGTTGATGAAGGTTGCTCATGTGAATCAAAAACATTTCTTGATTTTTAACGATGACCAAGTTACCTCAATATAAGTACAGTTCGATGTGCTAAATTTAGTAGTTAACGATTTTTTTAAGAAAGTTCAGTTTGATATTAGTACAAAGAGAGTTCTTAGTACACTTTGTAAGAAACTCCGTACTTACAATATATGAAATCTATTGATATAGAAAAATTGAAAAAAGCAGTGCTAGACTGTGTGACGCGATGGAACTCAGCCTACAAAATATGCGAACATTTACTAACTCTTTAAGATTTTTACATTCTGAGTTCTTTAAAAAAGCTCCACCTTAAAACATTTCAATGAAACGTAGCTCAAAATATCAGTAATTTGCTGCAGCCAATTTATAAAACTTTTTTAAAGCTGCAGAATCCACAATTACTACCAAGTGATGTTTATTACGCTTGCTTTTCATTTCGAGCAATGGTTCTAAAATTTTCAGAAAAACATTGTCGATTAGTACCAATATTGGATGCAGTATTCTTACATGATGAAGCTGCAAAAAGAAATTCTTAATAAGAGTTTTCAAAATCCAACTTTAAATGACTCTACGTCTGATGGCAAAGAAGAGAAGGGAATAGAAAGCAATAAACATCATATTTCAAATATAATATCTGTAAATGATGTTATAGATTCCTTCGAAAGTTGTCCAAGAGTCGACAAATGGTTTCACATTTTGGAAAGGTCAAAAACACGAGTATCTAAAAAATATTATCTTAACTATAAAACTCAGGTATGAGTTGAACGAGCATTTTCAGCACATTAGTGTGATCTGTCTAATCTAAGAGATAGTATAGATGGTCAGCTATTATTAGATATAATTCTTATTAATTTATACTAAGTAGTTCGCAAAAGTTGTGAATGTCAGCTAATGAATTTGATAATTAATATAACATTATTGAAGCAAAGAATATTATTTTGAAAAAAAAGTATTAATAAATCGAAACTATTCTTTTATGTTCAAGCGAACCGAGGTTCGAACCAAAACCTTGGGGCAGTTGTTCCAGGAACCGGTCCGCGAACCGAACCTTAGTCTTTACAACGGGTTCGAACCCGAAAATTTTAAAGGTTTGCAGCCTTGGTACATATGTATGTATATAATACAAGGCAATCATTGCACCTTGATGGAGATACGGCTTGAAAGTATTTGTTATTGCAGCTGCAACGCACCTACACAAGATCCGAGTCCTCCAAGCCAAAGTACTCCGCAGACTATCGGAAGCGGCCTGGTACATGTGAACGAGAAGGCTGGATCAGGAACTAAATGTCCCACTGATAGGCGACGTTATTGTTTAATATTGAGAGACTCAGAGAACACCTAAATCGGCTATCAAGACAACTACTTCGCAGAAGAAGGATATATGGTGTCAGAGCCAGAAGAAAACTTTCGAGAATCTCCCCTTGGCAACATCCAAGACGACGTATCTGAACCTGCCATAACAATGAACATCTTACACTATAAATCCAAACATAAATTGTACCGTACGAACATTACAAATTTTCCAGTATATTGTAAGTTGCTGACAAAAAAGATGTAACAATAAAAAATAAAAAAATAAATGATAAAAATTATAGGCTCAGATGGTGTGTCTGTGGCTATGGGAAACAAACGATTAGTATCTTTATAAGGGAGACAGATAATAATTAGGCTATTCACTTTGTTGTGCACTTTAGACCGGACTTTTCTCCATACGATTTTCAACATGTGAAAATGGCTCAAAAAATTCAGTATATTTTATAGAGAATTTATCAAAAATCCAAAATCAGATATCTTAAGGTTTGATGGTATCGTTACGGCTTTAAAAGTTCCAATTTCCCCTTAATTTATCTTTGAAATTAAATTAAATAGTGAAGCTGAAATGATTGAAGGTGCGTATTTTGTTTTTAATAATCTGCACGTTTTATAGTTGTTAACTTTTGCAGATGTATGTTCACCAGACTAGCTTGTTGGATGACTTATGTTTTTGCAGTCGAGGACACATCTGTAACATGCCCAAACCGAAACTAATGGCGGAATAACATCCTTTCTTGATTGAAAGAGAAACGCAGCTTAACGAGCTCAGCTAACTTCCGTAAGCTTAAAGACGCGACGAAATCACACTTATAAATAAACGCAGTTGCCTTTCGTACGCATCGCACAACAACAAACTGCGCATGCGCTCTCACTCTCTGCGCTCTCATTCTCTCAACGACCAACTGCGCATGCGCCCTCACTCTCTGCGAGAGCGACTCCAACGCTACTCTCTCAAAGTTAAGTTGCCCTCACCCCCCGTGCCTATAAAAAACAAAATTGAGAACGTTTAGAACGAATATATCTCGATTCCAATAGCGAAATTCTTGAAAATTCAAGAGCGACAAATTTTTTTTTCAAGAGCGTTCGTACTCAAATTATTCGTTCTAGTTTTTTCTTACTCTGCGTCGCAGAGTCGCTACTTGATTTTTTTAATATTTTATATAATTGTTGTCGCAGTTGTCATTAGCGGAGTTTTTTTTGTTGGTGGGTACCGACTCTTCACGCTATCCAGCAGATTTGCGGATGCATCACTTTGTGACCGGGAGTCACCAACGAGGAGAAGTGATCGCGATAGTTGAACGTCACGTTAAACCGGTCAGCAACTTTACCTATGTAACTACTTTCGGCCCATTATGTCCTCTAGGTCTGTCTAGAATCTTTTGCTTTTCGTATAGTATATTCCAAAAAAAAAATATTCCTCGATGGGTCGCGAATGAACATTTGGCTGAGATGTTATTTGAATGTCAAAAGATACAAAAACAAATAGATTCCTCAATGGACCGCGATTTATAATGATTTTTCGTGAAGATACGATTTGGGAGTCATCCATGTTTTTTTTGAAGTTCGCGCTTTCTCCAGAGAATGTGCATATGGGCATTTTTTCCACAGAAAAGTCCACCGATACCAAAAAATGAACACTATTTTGTATCATTTTTTCATGGGGAAATAATCAAAAATTAACTAATATGAGCCAATTTTAAATATATTCATAACCCATTTCGAGATTTTCGAATGCAAACTATCTCTAAACTATTTCTAAGGGTACAAAGAGTTAAATAATAATGCAGAAGACACCATAAGTAACTATATGATTGCAATTAACTGTAAGTTTATGCTTTATATTTTAACAAAAACAACATAAATATAATGAGGAAATTTAAGTTACGTAACGTCAGGTAACGTCACGTCAGATACTTATGCAAATAAAAAGAAATTGGTCAAACATTTTTGAATAATATAACCTGGAAAATAAACTTGTATTATTTCAACTCATACTAAAAAAAATGTTAAACAAAAAGCTTTGCCCAATTCGCAGAATTTTGCATTTTTCTAAAACAAGTTAAAACCCACTTCCGTTTTATGTAACGTCACGCCAGCATATATGTTTGCTTATATCTTTAACTCCTTATGATCGATTGATGTCATTGCTTTTTCTGATTATAGTGCTACTTAATTGCTACCCATATATAGAACAATGTTTTTAAAAATCCAAGATCTTGATGTTTTTTAAAAAGATCTTTTCGTACGAACGTAACGTCACGTCAATTTAGAAATGCCCATATACATATGTTTGATCACAAATTCTTTTCAAAATAAGTTTGGGTGCCCAACTTTTCCTAGTCAGGGTCTGGGTGATGTTGGAAATGCTTACACTATTGCCCAACAGCCTATGTGCACAACAAAGTGAATACCCTATTTTGGGAACACGCAATTAATTGTACTGGGGAAAATCATTTCTAGAATTTTCACTAGCCACTGGTCATGGTCAAAGACCCTCCAAGCAAGCTGGGATTAGTGAACAGAACCAATTGCCGAATTTGTGATCAAGAGGAATAGTAGTTCACATACATACGCAGAGTGAGATTCCGGTATTAATCCAGGCAATCTGTGCTATAAGGGAATTATAAGCTTAGCAAAGGGCACAACAGATCCCAACGGTTGACAACAGACCCCATTGTAATATTTTTACCATTTATTTCGGCATAGGGATATAGAAAATTAACTAAAAAAAGCGCCTGTTCAGGCCTTCCCAACTTAAAAGAACATCAACTGTAGGTGATTGCTGAAATAAAAATTCAAATATTTTTTCTTGACATTTTTTGACAATTTTTACATGCCTCTTTCGGATTTTTATTTCGTTAAGATTTTGCGTATTCAAAATTCTTAAATGTTATTAAGTCCATAAAAATATTATTACCTGTAACTAGTATTAAATCGAATCGGACGATGTTGAAACCAATTTCATTTTGAAGCCTCATCATTAGGCTTTCTTTTTCAGTATGTGTCGTTTAGCTGAAGTGTAAACAACATAGTTTTTGTTTGATTCGAATATGTCAACTTGTGTGCCAACAAAACACAATTTGCGGGAAAGTTTACTTTTTGGAAGAAAGGGATTTTTTATAATTTATTAACCAAAATCATTCGGGTCCGGGCACTAATCGAAGCCGAATATTCACTGTGGGAAGGTCATGCTCTGTACTATGAGCTGCTACAAGCGGGTGAAACCATTACAAGGCAACTCTACCGAATTCAATTGAATTTGAGCCGAGCATTGAAGCAAAAACGGCCAAAATTCGAGCAAAGCCCCGACAAGGTAGTTTTGCAATATGAAAATAGTTTCGCCATAGTTCAAAACATAGCTTGAAATGCTGAAATGGGAAGTCCTACCCCAGCCGCCGAATAGCCCAGAAATTTTCCCTTCAGACTACTATTTGTTCTCGTTGATGACGCATGTCCTTGAGCAGAGTACCCTTGCCATAGCTCTTGGGGGACGAACATACTCGTGAATTCACACCGAATGCTTGCCGAAGTCATGCTTCACTGTGTTTTAGAGAGAGAGACACAGTCACATTTTCGCGCTCTCTTCTTGGGGAACCCTGCCCTTGAGGATCAGCACTTTTCAACACTGAAAACTCCAAAATCTGATCGATTTGTGGATCGCAGCAAAATATGGTATCAGATAATTGCCAGAAAGATGAAAAAAGTGGTGGCTAGCGGTGGACAATACTTTGAAACATGAATTTGTAACAAATTTTTCACAAGAAAGCGTCAAATTTGAAAAACAAAAATTTGTTTAAAGCTTTTTTATAAAGTTAATAAGTAAATTCGGTTTAAGAATTTGCTGTTTGAATTTCTTAGAATCTTGATTTGATAACAAATTTTGGGTTAAACTCAGATAGTCAGCTATAGAAATCACCCAAAGAGATTAGTTCTTTGTGTGCTATTTTTAGAACAATCCTTTTGTACTGCACACACAAGTGTTAAGCTTGTGTGAAACTAATAAGAATTCTCTCAGGCTCTCCTATACTGATCGCTTATTAGAAGGCTGGCACTCTAATTTGGCCGCCAGTGTACCGATAAGCCCACAGGTAGCAAAAATGCAAAAAGGGGTTGCAAAAACCTGGAGAACCAGACATGTTGTTGTTGTTGTTGTCAGCCTGCAGCTGGCCCCTTGTCGAGGACGAGGACAAACATGACTCAACGTTGACTCAACGTTGTTTTGGCCCCCCTCAAGCCAAAGGAAATAATTAAAAAATTACCAAGTGCAAGTACTCACCCTTCATCCAATTCGACCGGCAGCCGTTTAAGCTCCGACATGTCCAGTTCCAAACGCAAATTGGAAACCTCGCATAGCAAACGATCACGTTCTATGCTCAATTCCTTGACCCTCATATGCAAAGCATTATTCTCTCTAAGCAAATCCTCCAAATTGAACCTGAGCTGCTGCGGTGCGGGAGCAGTTGGAGTTGGAGGCGCTGTGGCCGTTGCATCCATAAACAACATGGAGCTTGCCATGAGCAACGACTGTGTGGTTTGATGCAACAGAAGCTGCTGATCGGATTCGTTGGCAACTTCGTTGCGCTTGGGTGACAAGGCCTTATGCTCGGCCTCCGACATTTCTATTTGTTCTTTATTGTTGTTTATTTGTTGTATCTGCAGACCACTTTATTTATGATTCAAACATCATCGTAAATCGGTTGACGCTGCACGCCGCCACGCACACGCACTCGCGACTTCAAACCAATAACAAAAACAGGCAACAAACAAGCCAAAAAATGCTTCAATTAATTTATCACACTCGAGTTGCACACAACAGGATTTCTTATGACTTAATAAATGCACTCTTTTTTTGGCGTATGTTAACAAAATAATGCGCGAACAATAAATATATAAATAAATTTTAATTTCACGCGCGATTCGGGGCTCTCGCGCGATTTCAACCTCGTTGTTCGACAGACAAATATGAACTGAACTGGAACCAGTGAGGTAGTAAGGCATTTACAGTGTTGAGTAACGTTCGGTGGCTGCAGAGCCAAATCAGTTGGTGGTTCATTGTTGACAGTTTACACGTGTCGGCTTATCAGGATGAACGTAACTGATAAAATATTTAAATTTTGTGGTTATTACATTAAACTTATTTAATTTTTTTCAACTGGAGGTTGTGAGTACAACAATAAAAATGTAGATTTTAAAAAACATTACAACTGAAAATGTTACATTGTAGATTTTAAATATGACTTAAGATTTCAAAGTGCAAGAAAACAAGAAGCCCTGACATCGAGATTGCAAATCAAATCCTTTTACAGTATAATTTGAATAGTTGCACCTACAATTAATTGCACATTTAAGATCCAAAATCTTAAAAAATCTGCGATTGTGGACCGGCAATGCCAAGGAATTCTTTCTTAAGTTCAATACCGAGTTTGAACCAGTTTGAGCTGCACGGAGAATCTGGTGAGAGCGATGCAAGAGGAGCAAATGATTATGTTTTCAACATATTGCTCAAAGATTACGATAAGGAAAATGTATTTAACGCAGATGAAACTGGCCTTTATTATAAAGCAGTGGTGTCCAAACTCACACAATCAAACAAATGCCTCGTGAAGTAAAACAAAAAGCCGAACACGCGCATCGTAAGAGAGCAAGCCGCCGAGCGTGCTATTTATAGAACACACATATTCTCTCTCTCTATATATGTGTCGGCTGCGACGCCGGCAGAATTTGGCTTGCCATCCACGCGTGGCTGCCTTTTCAAATTTTGGACATCTCTGTTATAAAGCAAAGCCAAGTTGGACATTTTATCTACCGCGTGAGCAACCTAAAGGGCAAAAAAACTTCGCTCTTTATTTGCAACTTATTTATTTATTTTATTTATTCGCCAATTGAACAAAGGTCTTAACTGGCTACTCTATTTCTTAACTTAAATTATATAACTTAAATTAGTTTCTAAAAGAAGAAAAGTATTCAGCTAACAAAATTTTGATTGCCGATTTATTGGAGTCGAATTCAAATCGCATGTTAACGGGTAAGGAGTTAAAGTTTTCCAGAGCCCTAGATATGGGTTCATTAAGGGAATAATTAGTTCGGGAAAATTGGTTGGAAAAGGGTTGGAAAGTTCTAAGATTTCTGCCTGGTACATTTAAATTCATCTTCCCTAACAAGGTAGGACAATCAATGCAGCCAAAAAGAAGGTCGTTCAAAAACAATAAAGACGCAAAAGAATGGAGAAATGCACCAAGGCACATCTACTAAAATAAGGCGGCAAAGGATCAAAAAAATTGAGCGGAAGAATCGCGAATTTTAGATATTTTTTTGGCACCCTTTCAAGCCTCTTTGTATGAACTGCACTAGAGGGATTCCAAATAAATGAAGCATACTCCAACTTGGATCGTACAAATGCAGAGTAAAGGCTCAACCTATTATACGGATCCTTGAATTGGCTGGCATTGCGCTTGACAAAGCCAAACATGGAATAGGCCTTTGGCAAAATATAATTTATGTGCTCATAAAAGGTAAATTTTTTGTCAAATTTCACTCCCAAATCAATGGTCTCAACCCGGCGAGATAAAGTTGGAATAGAGATCGAGTAAGTGGCCGTGATATTGTAGAAGCATTTGCTATATCTAACAATAAAGCATTTGTTGAGATTGAGAGGGAGTATGTTGAGAGCACACCATGCACTGACCCTATCTAGATCAGATTGCAACAATCGACTATCACTTAAGGATTGAATTGATCGGTAAATTTTAAGATGCATACAAATGTCATTAATAAAAATAATGACAAGTGGAAGTCCTGAAGTAGCCACATATGGAGTAGAAAGCGGGTTTTTTATTTTGACTTTGTAAGTCCGGCGGTCCAAGTAAGATTGAATCCAGCACAATAAAGAGGAATGAAACCCTAGCTTAAAAATCTTGACGAGTAGAGCGTTATGACAAACTTTATCAAATGCCTTGGAAAAATCGGTATAAATAACATCAACTTGACAGCGTTTGTCAAAGGAACTGATGCAATAATTACTGAAGACCGCTAAATTAGATGTGGTCGAGCGACATGGCATAAAACCAAGATGATTTGGGTTATTGTACATCTTTACAAAAAAAGAAATCTGTTTGGCTACAATCCGCTCAAAGAGCTTAGTTATATTGCTAAGCTTAGCAACTTATCTGGCTCCTACAAAAAAGTCGTTGTTATTGGTTAAGCCAAAGTTCCATGTTGTTTTAAAAGCGCAAGCCTCCCATTCACATATTATGCTAACCAAAAAGCATGGATGACCGGGGATAAGTGGCAAAAAATCTTTGTAAAACTGGATCAAGAAATGATTAATGAAAATCGAAATTTTGTATTGTTCGTTGATAACGCGGCTTGTCATAAAGATGTGCAATCTATCAAGATTGTTAAAATTGAATTTATGCCTTATAAGTTATAACACCACGGCTGTGCTACAGCCTTTATTGGAGCCTATTGGATGCGATTTTCTATGTAGACAATGCATGGAAATCGGTCAAGCCGACAACAATTTAAAATTGTTTTAAAAAAGTAAGTACCGTTTCTTGAATCTGAAGCAACAAACTTTTCATTTATGTTATGTTATGTATCTTGTTGAAGAATCCACTGAAATGAGACTAACCGAAGTTTTTGAAAAAAAAATGGTCGAAAATAACGGATTATATTAAATAAATTAATACACACCTGATCATATTAATAGGTACACACCGAAATTTTTTAATTATAGATGGTTTTTTCGTACTTTTAGTGTTGACAACTTTTTAATTTTTGGTTTTTTGTTGTTGTCAATGTCTGGCCACACTGTGACAAAGAGTTGAAAGAGGGGGCTGCCCCGTATATCAAAGCTTTTCTATAAATTGCGAGTCCACCACACATTTCGCCTAATCATAATAATAGGTACAGTCTCCGTTTCTCACACGTATCAAGTGAATAATTTTGTAATCAGTGATCTTTTGGTATCTAAAGGTAAATTAAGTAAAGCTCCTGTCAATACAGAGAAATGGGTCGAAATTCTCATTTTACTAAAGAAGAAGCTCGATTGGTTCTTAGTCTGAGAAAAGAAGGCAAATCTTTACGAGCCATCGCCAAATTAATGAACAGGTCTCATAATATTGTTAAAAATGCATTAGAAAGAAAACCAAGACAGGAAACCCGTGGAAGGCCACAAAAAAACAACAGAAACCCTTGACCACTACATAGTAACTTTGAGCAAAAAGGACCCATTTAAGTCATCGAAGGCTATTGCAGCCGAAATTGGGAATTCAGTTAGTGCTCCAACTATCCGAAGACGACTACAAGATGCCAACCTACCAGGAAGAATTGACAGAAAAGTCCCACTTATGCGCAAAAAAAATATCACCATGAGGCAAACTTTTGCAAGAGACCACAAAGACTGGGTAGGATGCACCGGGGAGAAAAAATGGAGAAACATATTATGGAGCGATGAAACCAAGATTAATTTGTTTGGGAATGACTGTGAAAGGAATGTTCGACGCCCTAATGGAAAGGAATTCCATCCACGGTTTACAAAAAAAACAGTCAAACATGGAGGTGGCAATATAATGGTATGGGGTTGCTGCTCCTGGTACGGCGTAGGTCCAATTTATCAGACTACGAACAAAATGAATGCTGAATAGTACAAATCCATATTGGAAACAGTTATGGTACCGTATGCTGAGGAAAATATGCCATTACGTTGGGTATTTCATCAAGAAAATGATCCTAAACACACATCAAGGCTGTTATCTAAATTTTTCGAGGACCAAAAAGTTGACGTTCTGAAGCCAAACTGTCCAAGCCAATCCCCCTACCTTAACCCCATTGAAATCTTGTGGGTAGACTTAAAAAAGAAATTGGCAAAGCATTCATTTTCAAATAAACAAAAATTATGGGAAGGTGTCCAAAAACTGTGGTATGAGACACCAGTAGAGACCTGCCAGGCTCTTATTAAAAGTATGCCAAAAAGAATAGCAGTAGTGGCCAAAAATAGAGGTGGATACACTGAATACTAAGTTAGGAAATACTAATTTACGTAAAAAAAGAACACAAAATGGAAATTAAATTTTTTTTTCTTACCAACACATGAAGTGTACCTATTATTATGATCACACTGAAAACGTATCTGAAACACAAAATGATCTCTTTTATGTTATATTATTATTCTATGTTACAATTAAGTTTATTTTATTAAAAACAAATAGTTTAAGAACCAATGAGAACAAATTTTAAGTTTGAAACAATGAATAAAACTGTTTTCTATTACCTTAAAGTCAGAGTTGATGTGTGTACCTATTAATATGATCAGGTGTGTACATTTATGTACTAACCAAAATGGAATTAAAGTATAAAAACCCATTTATTCTGAAACTAAGCAGAATTTTTTCTCTCTTAGCTTAAATGCACATTGGCGATAATTGTATCACTTTTGGTGTTAATGAAGGATGTGCATTTAACGGCATTATTGTACTGTATTTATATAAATAGAAGGTAAGGCTAGCTTTCCATTTTAAAATCCATTCACTTTTTGTATGCCGTTGTAGAGAAAGTATGAATGATAACTGTAAAGAATGAGGTGAACGAACGATCCAGAGTTACAAGAAATTTTTCATGGTACCATGAAATCCATTGGGCGATTTGAAACCGACTGCTCAAGGCCAAGTATATTTGGGGCCGATTTCTCATCCCCCAGATAGCTTCTATTTGTCAGATTAACCTTAAATTTACTGTGTCATTTGTTAGTTTATGTGACAGATAGCTTTATGTAGAAGATGTGATATCGGTCCCTAATGCGTACGGCTTTATCGAACTATAATCTAGTACCCGACCTTATTCTTAACGTTTCACATATAAAGTTCTTCTAGTTTAGTTCCAAATCATATCGTTTTTACGAAAATCTCTAGAGAATATGTCTTTGAGATCATTTATTTTATTTTAGAATGAGAAAAATTACTAAAAGTATCTTAAAAGCGTCGCATCCACAGTACGCATTGGCGACTTCAGCACGAGCTGATGATATCTGAAGTTCTGGTATCTGAGTCCTCCTTTTCTGATGATCCAATATTGTAAACCAGCAATTCAGCAAATGTGTGCACACATTCATGTTTTTCGGCCCAACGAAAAGAGTCCGTTTTAGGTAAATACACTTATTCCAGCGATATTCCCATTGTTTAATCCCGTCCTAAAGTAATTTTCCGAAAGATCTGCAAAGTATTCCTCTGCGGTGTCGATGATTTCGCGCTAGCTGAATACTTTATGGATGAGCCATCTTTTGAGGTTTAGGTGGAGATAATAATCCGAGGCAGCCAAATCGGGCTAATATGGTGGAACGGGAAACAATGGGAGCCCTAAATCGATGATTTTAGACATGGTTGCGATGCCCTTTTTTTGTGTCCAGAGTCAGCAAATGTGGGTCATTCTTTTATAAACCGAACATTTAAAAAACTCACCATTTTTCATTTCAATAAAAAAAATTCCGAAATTAGATCTCGACATGCCCACCAAAACGTAATTTGCGGTTTTGCAAATTTTGTTCATTTTATAAACAATTTCAAAAATCGTCAAAAACGAAAAATGGAAAGAAAGCAGGGGATCAAACCAGAACCGTGTACCGAAAAGAACCGATTAAAACACAGCACCAGAACCGACACCGGAACCGATATTTTTAATTTTTTGTTTACCGGTATCCGAGAACCGATATTCTTGGAACCAAAACGACCGAAAAGAAACCAAACATTGTACCTGTACCATTTCGGTTCTGAGTGCAACAACTAGACTGCAAAGCTGTTAAAAGCTAGTTAAAACAGTAGTTTTTAAAGCCGGAAGAGAAACTTCGGAATTGATTACTTGGTAGAGTGTATTGTAATCAGCACAGAGGACACGAAACGGTTCATACAAGGCATAGTTAGTGGTACAACTGTTCAGTGACAAAGGAATATAGTTACGAGTCTGTTTAATAGGAACGTTGAGACTAGTTTGGTCTACTAGAGTACGATGGTAAACGTACCTAAGGATTCAACTTTAAACTACGAAGAGCAAACATTAAGAATTGCTTTTAAACAGATTCAATTCTATCTTCGGTCGGATATTTAATTTTTCCAAAACAGTTTAATGCAGCATTCCCCAAGAAGAGAGGACAGAAAATGTGTGGAGTGTTCCTCGGCAACAGCGGCCTGCTGCGGAATGGATTGTCTTTCAGTGAAAAATGACTTCGGCAAGCGAATGCGTCCGGCCCCCCAGGAGCTATTGCTGAGGAACTCTGGTTTAATGGCATCAAAACGTTCACAAAAAAAGAAGATGTACTTAAAAGGTGGACAAAAAACTAGACAAAGTTTCCACAATTGTATGTATGCCTTTAAAAAGGGAAATTAGGCGCAGAACGTTTTTTTCCAGGGTGTAATTATTATGTCTTCGCTAAGAAATCGGATGGACGCAAATCCATTGACCAATCTTTCTTTATATTTTACGTACCGGTGTACCGAAATGGAAATCCAGATACCAATTCGGAATCATATACCGAAATAATGTTAGACCCAAACAGAACCTTTTACCGAAACTTATGTTTCGGTACGTACCAGAACCGGAACCAAAATACCGGAATGAAAACTGGATTTCTCAGGTTTCGTTTATCGGACAGGTCTCGGGTTGATATGGCTGAAAGGGTGCGCTTTTAAGCGGGCTGGTGCATACCCTAATTGTTTAACAATATTAAGTAATTGTTGTAAAGTTTTATTTATAATTATTTCTTATTTTGAAATTGTTAACAAAATTAAAAACAAATTTTGTGCAATACCGCAAATCACGTTTTGTTGGTAGTCTCGAGATCTAATTTTTGATTTTTATTTATTGAAATCGAAAATGGTGTTTGAAAACCGTTCGGTTTGAAAAAAAATGGCCTATATATAGTTTATGGGGTCGGAAATGAATATTTCTTTGCGTTGCAAACTTCTAAGCAAAACTTCAAAACATAAGCATTTAAGGTTGTCCACGTTTTGAATTAAGAGACGACCTTTCTATATATTGGAAACAAATATTGTAAAAAAGCCCCACAGATATTTGTTCTTGGTTTTTTATTCCTTTAATTCATTAGAGCGAAGCTCTTTTACGGACTTTCGACTGGGGGACTAAAACTAGAAAAATTGTGTCTTTGCCATTCTTTTGGGTATGCCTTTGTATTTGCATTTTGTATTTAAAAAATCAGCCGCTTTTACTATTTGTTGCAGCAGGTGGGTTTTGATTTGCAGTAGGATGCTGTGAGGGAGAAGTGGGGTGAAATGGGGGGGAAGTGTGGAAAGTATGGGGGAAGTGGGGGTGGGAAGAGTGGCTACTTTGCGGTCAAGTTGTGAATTCAGTCCGAAAAATAATGTTTAATTCATTTCCATTATTCGTTCCCGACTTAAATGTCGAATCTGCTCGCGTCCTTAAACAAGGAATTAAGAAGCAGAACCTGGATTTCACGCCCATAGTTGATGAAATCAACCTACCAGAAACACAAACTGCCATTTCAGTTCCTAAGCATATACCCTGTTTATACACAAAATAACTATCATGATAAATGCCCTTCAAAGCATGCTATGAAAATTAATATTAAAAATTGAGAAACATTTTATTTTATATTTGACTTTACGCTAATTAATTTTGAATTCCTTTAACTGCTCCTACAATCTAAGTGAATGTGCAGTGAGGAATATTTATGACGCAGCGATATCTGACTATCTATTATCCAGTGTTTAATTATCCAATGTTTAAGAAATAAAGTTAGCATACTTTGAAGGGCATTTATCATGATATTTTTGTGTGTATAAACAGGGTAATAGTTACAAATCTGCTTGAGTCCTTAAAAAAAATAATTTTCCAAAATTGATAGTTAGCGACCTTTCTAAATTGTAGAAATTTGAGTATTGCCGGCTCTAGGTCAAGTGAAACACACAAAAATGTATGATGTTTTCTAATATATAATATTTTGGTTGCTCCTCGGCAACCATCTTCAGGGAGACTACAAAAACAATTTACCAATCACAATTTAACATAAATTCAATCAAAACAAAACAAAAAAGAGATTTTTCACATACATTATTTTACACGTCTGCTCCGTTCGGCGTGGAGTTGGATACTGATCTATTATTTGTCGGTAAGTGTCTGTATAGGTGAGCGCAGTTTTCCGTGTCCGTCTTGTAGTTAAGTCTCTTATCTGTTGGTGTGTCAATTATATGTAGCATCTCTATAGTGAAACGTTTGCTGTAGTGGTTTTCTTGCTGCAGGATTGTTGTTGCTTCAAAATTCGGCGAGTGTCCGCTATGCATACAGTGTGTCGCGAGCGCCGTTTTTTATGTGGTTGTTTGATGTCTGCGTTTGTAGTCCGATCTATGTTGGGATATTCTTGTTTTTAATTTTGATTTTGTTGTACCAATGTACAATTTGTTGCAACTGTTATCTGCATTTCCATTGCATGGTATCTTGTAGATAACATTACTCCTATCGGCTGTGGCTATTTTGGACTTCGTCTTATTGAAGAAGTTTCTCATTGTGCTATTAGGTTTGTGGGCTAGTTGTATGTCATGTTTGTTGAAGCAGTCTGAATGGGCGAACCGTTCAGAAAGCTTAGGAACATATGTTAGAGACTTATAAATTCTGGGTTGTTGTTTCCTTTTGGAAATTGGTTGGCCGTTCTTCTCAATCAGGGATTTGATAATTTTTGTTGGGAAGTCATTGTCTTTCAAAATTTGTTTAATTTCTGAAATGGTCTCCTTATGATATATTTCGTCACTAATGTTCATCATCCGTTGTATACAACGCCTTGCTGTATTTATTACCATATTTCTCGGGTGCTTGGAATGGTAATTGATGATTCTGCCTGATAACAAAAAACATCATACATTTTTGTGTGTTTCACTTGACCTAGAGCCGGCAATACTCAAATTTCTAAAAAAATTTTCTTTTAAAAAATTCAGTTAGACAATGAACCACAATCCTTACCAGTCTACAACAAAAGATGGCCCAACAATTAATGTAGTTTTTCACCATATATAATATTTATTTACAGTCAAAAAAATATTTTTTTTTTACCTCAGAAATTCTTACTCAAAAATTTGTTGAAAATTAGATCCATTTTTTGCTATTTCAAGGTTGAGATTTATCGAAAAGAAACCAAAAAGTGTATTTTTGCCTGTACTTAAATATACTATCGGATTTATCGTCATGAAGAGCATCGCTCGTACCGGGCGTCACATGACACCCACTCTTTTTCTTTAAAATGTTAATGCCTCAGAAATTATGTACATAATGTGGCTTAGTATAAATAGTTTATATTATAATTGCCTTACAATAATTACACATTTAGATTGCTAGATTGTTAGTTTTCAGCGAGGTTATGTTTCTAAAATTATAAGTAAAAATAAGCAGGTGAATAACTATACAGCGTTTTCGAGAATCTTTTCTGCCGTCTCCAGGTTCGCATTTGCCATTATGCTGAACTTTAACATATTTCGCTTTGTGGTGTTGATATTGCACTTTTTGTAGGCTAAAATTTATCAGCGATTAATGCATTCTCGTTAGAAGTGTTTCGTTGAGTCTACATTTTGAAAGTGGTTGAATTGATTAGAAAGCTTTTAAATTTGTAGGTAAAGTTAAGATAGCAGAAAGTTTAATTGAACCAACAACAAAGGCAGATAAAAATTATACTTCTTCTTCTTTGAAACTTCATTTAAAACGAGCATCAACTAAAGCCAGTTGTTGTAGAGCAATGCTGAACACCCACGTCTCTTAATAGGGTTTCCCTGACATGATTGTTGTAGATCTCCAAATTGTTTAGGGACATTCCGTTTTGCCATACTTTAAATCCAATTCATATCTGAACAATCGCTCTTTTTGTTCTAGTTCCAATTTCCGAAGTTCCCATTCTCTAAAACTCTTTTCCTTCTCAAATTCCAATTTGTTCTCTTCCAGTAATAATTTTCTGCTTTGCATTTCTAGTTTTTTTGTTTCCAGTTCTCTCGTCCAAATAAGTTCTTCTCTTTTTAATTGAAAGTAATCTTGATGATTGTTCAGCGTTGTATTAGGAATATCCTCTGGCTCTACTTTCTGCTGTATGGCCTCAAAATCCGATCTGGTTGAAGTCTCTGGTGTATTTTCACTCCAATAAGTATCATCTTCCCACTCGGTTTTCTCTATGCGACAATTTTCAAATTCTATGTTGCTGGTTTCCATTGACTTTTCCATCCCCATGTCGTAGGGAAGGTCCTCAACTTGACCGTCGAAGCAACTAATTGTAGATAATTGATCGTAGTATGGACATATCGAAAGCAATTTCTCTGAAAATAAATATATAATTAATTCTAGTTAATTTTCTAGAGCCAGACAGACTCACTTTTAATTTCTTCCGCAGTCATCTGATGATTATCTCCAATGGATTTTATCCAAGTGTTGGCCTTCTTGTAGGTGAGTTTCAGGTAACGGATTTTGCATCTGACCAAGTGCCATTGTGTGTTAATTTGTGTCTCCTCCAGCAGCAAAGTGTAATAACTGCGCGCTGTTGGTTTCTATGGAAGGGTCATGGAGATGCTTTTAAAACGAATGTTAAGTTACTTACTTCCAATTTATTTGGATGCTGACGAATATAGTTAAGAAGCCGTTCCACCTCCGAGTCTGACCATCTCTTGGTCTCGTTGTCTCTTCGACGTTTAACCAGCGGCGGATGGTGCGACACTGTAAGTAAAAATCATCAACTATTATTAAACACAACAACCAAATTTTTAATTGATTAATTAATCTAGCCGTCTTTCGAAGTCTATCGCAAGGATTTGAAACATATAATGCAGTCGTGTTAACACCCACTTTGAGCTTTAGAAAATATGTCGATACCAAGTTCAAAGAAACTTAAGGAAGCATAAACTCCGTATGGGATAAATTTTTAAGCAACGCACACTGGTTTATTTGGCCTTTTATTGATATAAGCCCAATTTTTATTTTCATTTTAGATTAAAAAAACAAACAGTTAATTCTTACTTAGTGGGAACACTGTTTTATTGGCGTGATACAACAAAGTTGCAGCAAATTAGACAGATTAGTTATATGACAGCTATAAGAAATAGTCTACCGAATCGAACCATATTCGTTAAGTCGCCTGAGGGGCTTAAAATTCGTGTTCAAACTGAAATTCAGTTCAATAGGGTAAAAACCAACAAAGTTGGTCCAGATCGGTTATAAGGCAGCTATATGAAATAGTGGTTCAAACCGGACCATATTTGGAAAGTCATATAAGGAGCTTTAAATACGATTACATCTCAGTTCAATAGTATCGAAAACAACAAAGTTAAAACAAATCGGCCAAATCGGTTATATGGCACCTATATGAAATTGTAGTCCAAACAGAACTAAATTTTGTAAGTCGTAATAGGAACTTCAAATACGAGTACAAACCGAATTTCAGTTCAAAACTAATTAAAATATACTGAGTTTTTTTGACCCATGTGTTGCAAAGAACTTCAAATGTTGAAAATCACACCGCAGACACAATAAAAAAAATGGATGAGACAGATAGAAAATCCCGAGATACATTGAAAATAGAAAACCGTTTAAAAAGTGTGTATATAAAAACCGAAAACCAAAGAAACACCCCCGTTTACATTAGTAAAACTACATGTTGAATGTTCAACAGCAGAGAAGCTGACGGGCCTAAGCCAAGCTTTAATCTCTTAAAAAATAGTTGCTCTTTGTTTAACTGGGATTTCTCAATGCATGTCTAACTGTAAGCTGCATACGTTTTGTAAATACTGCAATCAGGGCTGCAAACCCAAAACAAATTTTCGGAACCTCCGGTTTTTCTCAATATATTTAAAATAACAATACAATAGGTATACACTTGACGACTAGATACATTGTTAGTCCGCATTTGCACGATGAAGCAAACTTCATGAATTTCCTCATGAAGTTTTTGTTTGTAGGGAAGAGGTGTAGGGGGGCAGTCGAAGAAGGCAAAGCTTCATGGCAAGCTGGCAATGAAGTTTTTCGATATGTATATGTATAAGATGAAAAATGTGTGCCAGTTTTCTCTGATTTAGTGTCTGATTTAGGTACAAAGAATATTTGTGCAAATGTATGAAACCGCCAGAACAAAGCATCTCTGACCCTATAAAATGTTTATATATATTCACTTTCGCATGTGCAAAGTATATCATAGTCTGGCTTTGACCGACATTCTGTATTGCTGTATTTCTGATTGTTGACTCTGCTGTTACGTACACAGATGGGTACCCAAATAAGTTTTAATGTGCATATTCTTTTTTGAACCGAACCAAAAGCTTGGGTTCGGAACGGGTTCGGGTTCAACTATTTTCGTCCTCGTGGTTCGGTTCAGGGTTTGGTTCACAATAAAAAAAAAGCCGGAATTCCGGGTTCGAACCGATTCGGTTCAAAACCGGTTTGCAGCCTTGACTGCAACGACAAGGTACCCAGTTAGATTGGTTTTCTAATAGTGTTGGGTTGTTCATGAGTGAGTGAACAAAATTGAGTTGTTCCTTAAACTGAACAAGTGAACATGTTTTTCAAGTGTTCATTTTTGTTCAGCGAGTCTTGTTCAGTCTATCTTGTTCCATC
The DNA here is from genome assembly GCA_037044535.1 of Lordiphosa magnipectinata. Classification (NCBI taxonomy): domain Eukaryota; kingdom Metazoa; phylum Arthropoda; class Insecta; order Diptera; family Drosophilidae; genus Lordiphosa; species Lordiphosa magnipectinata. The sequence continues at coordinate 18,699 of JBAMBO010000629.1, read as the reverse complement.
TATCTTGTTTAGCCTGTCTTGCTCTGAGTTGTTCTTGAGTTGTTCAGTATCTTTTGCTTAGAGAGTTGTTCTGTATCTTGCTCTGTGAATTGTTTTGTCTGCCTTGTTCTGTGGAGTGTTCTGTTTGCCTTGTGAGCTGTTCCGTCTATCTGTGTGTTGTTGTGTGGGTTGTACCATGATACAACTATAACAAGTATGGCGCTTAGTCAAATTTTGAATTAAGCGCTTTTGCTAAGAGCGCGAGAGAGAGAGCGGGAGACTGAGCGCGAGAGTAAACGACGCAAATTCACACAAATTAGGTACATACATATGTGTGTAGAACAAAAAAAACATGCAGAAACAACCAAAACAATAAAGCGACAGAAACCTACCCCTTTGGAATTCCGACGGCAAAACAAAAAAAAATACAAAAAAATCGAGAACTCACACAACCTTTCGCCATATACCTAAAACAAGTGAACAGGTGAACAACTGAACAAGTGAGCAATTTGAGTGAGTTGACTCACTTATAAAAAAGAACAAGTGAACATTAACAGTGAAATGAACAACATTTACCCAACACTTTCCTCTAAGGGCCAAGATGTTGGGCAGTTTGTCTGTTTTTGAAAATACTTCAAATGCATGTCTGAGGTGTTTATATGCAGCTTAGACAATCCACTTTCGAGACAGGGCATCCTATGCGGCGTAAAGCTTGGCAGACGAATAATTTTTTCGCCATGTTTTATGATTCCCCATCCTTGAGCAACGTAGCACACTATGGATCTAGCTGCTATCCCAAAGTGTTGGTACTTTACTACTGATCTACTTATTTTACTGATTGATGATAGTTACAATCTTACTGCAGTTTCAATTAGCAATTTCAAATTTCGAAGATTGAGGGTGCCCATTTCTATGCGTACGTTCAATTAAAGTAGTTGTGAGTTACTCAATAATGGGCTTTAAAAAGTCATTATTTGAATTAAAACAAGTGGGAAAGTCGGTCCAGCCCAACTATAATATACTCTGTACCAGTTCAGGCCGCCGTTCGCATTTGATCCCGACTATAATATTATCATACATGCAAGGAGTCACGCGGTTATCTAAGTTTTTCTCTCTCTCTTTCTCTCTCTCACTAAGATTGCCTTTGTTTTCTTTATCATTCCTTCAGCAAGTCGATAAATAATATTGATACTAAATATCTCTAGAAATTGAAAATAAACTTGATCTGCCTGCAAGTATAAGAAATATATGTCCCATACCATCTCTGAGATCTGTGCGTTCATACAGACAGACAGACAGACGGAAATGGCTGTATCGACTCGGCTGTTGATGCTGATCAAGAATATATTATATATAATATTTCGATCTCCCTCCGATGTGAAAACGAGAAGGCCAAGCTATCTTCTTCTGTGCCGAAGTTTTTATACTCTTGCAAATGCTGTTTTTGAAATATCAAAGTTTTAGAACGCTTACATAAAAATCCAAAAAAATTTAACTAAAACCCATTTTTCGACAGATGATCTTCCGATTTCGACCAAATTTCGCGAATCTTTTTGAAAACATATCAAATTAACAATCGCCGAGTTTAACAACGATAAAATTGAAAACAAAAAAGTTTTTCTCACTAAGACTCATTTTCCGACCGATCGATCCTATGGCAGCCTTAAGATATAGTCATCCGATTTGGACTATATTTTGCGAATCTATTTAAAAGCATATAGAATTAGTAATTAGTGAGTTTAAGGACGCTAACATTAAAAACAACCATAAATTCTTACTAAGAACCATTTTCGACCGATCGGTCCTATGGCAACCATAAGATATAGTCACCCGATGTCGATCAACTTTTTCAATTTAGTTTGAAAGTGTTTAATATTAAGAATCACCGACCTTAAGAACGATTTACTTGAAAACAAAAAAGTTTTTTTCACTAAGACCCATTTTCCGACCGATCGGTCCTATGGCAGCTATAAGATACAGTCATCCGATTTTGACCAAAGTTTGCAAATCTGTTTGAAAGCATATAATACTAATAATGGACGAGTTTGAGGAAGCTTACATTAAAAACAAAAAAGTTTTTCTCAGTAAGACCCATTTTCCGACCGATGGTTCCTATGACAGCTATAAGTTATAGTCATCCGATTTGGACCAAAATGTGCAAATCTGTTTGAAAGCATATAATATTAATAATGGCCGATTTTAGGCCGCTAACATTGAAAACAAAAAAGTTTTTCTTACTAAGACCCATTTTCCGACCTATTGTTCCTATGGCAGCTATAAGATATAGTCATCCGATCTTGACCAAAATTTGCAAATCTGTTTGAAAGCAGATAATATTAACAATGGCCGAGTTTAAGGCCGCTAGCATTGAAAACCAAAAAGTTTTTCTCACTAAGACCCATTTTTGACCGATGGTTCCTATGGCAGCTATAAGATATAGTCATCCGATCCGGTCGGTTCCGACATATTAGCAGCTTTAAAACTGAGACTATTTGGCGTAGTTTGCTTCGCCCTGATCAAGAATATATATAGTTTATGGGGTCGGAAATTAATATTTCTATGCGTTGCAAACTTCTGGGCAAAATTATAATACTCTTTGCAAAGGTATAAAAACCGTCATGGACGTCCGCGTTCAGGAATACTTTTCCTGCATTAATAAGTCCTTTTTCATGATCACAGATTATTGTGTGCAGTATAAATAGGTATTCTGATTCCCGAATTTTTCTGATAACTTTTTTGCACATTGTCAACGTGATATGTGTGTATATTAATGGCAGAGGCTCGTCATGAAATTCGCCATGTATGGCGTATGGGAACTGTTTGGAAAGTACCATCACACATCCATGCACTGTTGCCAGAATATGAGGTGCGAAAGTTGCTAAATTTGCAAAAAAAATATTGCTAGAAATAGCTAAAAATAAAAAAAAGGTGCTTGTAAAAACTTACAAAATTATTGTTTTTTGAAATAATTTCCAATAAAAACATTAAACAAATTCTTTTTAAGGAGTTAAGGCTACAAAAATACTTAATCTGCCGTCTGCAAACAGCTCTGGAGTCTGAATTACTAGGTTATTTCGGAGTTCGAGCCGAACCTGAATTGCCGCACAAACAATCATAAAAAAAATTTGTTCTAAATAAAAATTTGCTAGTCTCAGTTTTGATTTGAGTTTTGATTTCGTCATAATCAGGAAATGCATCTTCTGTGATTTTTTGTATCGTTAAAATGTAACCTTAAAATGTTGCCGACAAGTCAAAGAGGGGGATCATTTGCTATATCTGCGAAGTCCATTGTATCAAAATAATATTAAACTATAAAAAAAACTAAAAATTCTTTCATCCTTATGCTTTAAAACAGGGCTTCACACCGGTTATAAACCGAACCGGGTTGAATCCAAAATTACGACTTTATTAAACTGTTAATCGAACCTTAAACGAAACCAAGGTAGAGAAAAAAGCTGAACCACAACCTGATACGAATCTTATTTTTATGTTCGGTTCAACAAAATTAAAGCCATCTTGAAAAAATATCTATATTATGCGACAAAGAATCGAAATTTAATCGAAAATTAGTTTTTAGGGCCTTAAAACTTATTTTGTTTGATCAAAAGTACAGAAATTCTGAATATAATTTTCTATTTAATTTAAAGTTGAACCGATCCAGCGATCGATCCAAAAACCCATCCCAAAAAATTTCGACCTACAATTTGCAAACCATTACCATTGGCCAATGTCGGTTTAAGCCCGCGAATCGAAGTTAAGAACAACAGTTGGGCTCGCAAGCCTGCTTAAAATAGCATTTAACGTTTAAATCTGCTGAGCAATTTAGTCCATACCAAGTTCAACGTATTCATTGGACCACAGTAGTGTCAGAAGCATGCAGATGGGCCTTAGTACTAAAATAAGCCATGATTTGGAACTATTTCAAATGATAATGCCCAAATTCATCAGTGCTTACTTCTATTGTACTGAGGGGAAGTTCGTCAGTATAGAATGCTTAAGTGTTATACGAAATTATTAGGTAAAAGTAACAAAATTGCAAAAAAAAATAGCTAAAAACAATTTAAATACTGCCAGATTTGTAGCTAACAGCATTTTCAAATAATTAATAGCATTTCCACATTCAAAATTGCTAGATCGAGCAACTAAATAGCTAAAATGGCAGCACTGCATCCATGTATTGCATTGAGATAAAACTGAAAGATTTCGCTGTGTTGTGAAGATGAAATAATTATCTTTGTTATTACCATCATCATTAAATAAAAAATTATTGCCCTTGCATGTTTCTGTGTACGTCTCTGTAAGCTGTAGTTCTTCCCCCGCTGCTGCTGGCGTCTTCATGATTGGATTAGCTGCTGCTCTTGTTCGCTGTAATGTACGTGTAAGTAATGAAATGTCCGGTAGTTCTGCGATGGCACTGGATGAAGCCATTTCGGTAACATTTTGAATTATAGTCCTTGGACGGTCGTCAGATGTTTTTGCTGCTTTTTTGGCTTCTGACACTATTACTTTGGCTTCTATTTTGCTCAGGTCCGGAGCATGTGATTCATGGTTATCAAATCGTAGAATATCACCTGTGACATTTAATATTTGTGTGTTATTAATCGTTGGCATCTCTGAAGCATGATTGTTTGCTTTCTTACCTGAGTGTTCTGTGGAGCTAGTTTCAGCTAGCGCTTTGCATTTATATATACTCGTATATTCCACACATCTCCATTGCATTTTCTCTTTGCTCACGCGTAAAAAATTATATATGTATCCTTTGTAAACTAATTGGCGTTTACCTCTTTGACTATTGATAAATTGGAGCGGCATTGTCAATAATGTATTGTGATGAATTTATTTCTGTGCTGAATTGACTTTTGTTAAAATTGAACTGTGTTGAATTTGACATGTGTTGTATTGACATGTGTTGAATTTGAACGTGATAAAACTGGTCGTGTTCAGCAGAACAATTTGCTCCCTGATCACATATAAATTTGCAACGATTTTCCTGCTCGAGTGATGCGGTATTATGATAGCCAATTTGGGGTAGTATAATAAATGAGCATGTAAAAAAGAAATAGTAAGCTTCTTTGAAGTGCTACTGCTTCCACCAACTGTAATTCTGCATTGATTGCAAAGGTAGCTTTTCTTTGGCTCAAGGCTCTAATTCGAAATTACCACTAAAATTTTAAAGTAATTGAAAATTTAATTACGATTACAATTATAATTATTTATTAATGAAAAATTTAATTACCATTACGACTGCTTTCATGAAATGAAAACTCGCATTGGAAACTACTTCAATTATTGTTAAGTAGTATAGCCCAGTGGTCGTAATTTAACCATCTAATAAATTAACACTTTACATTATATGAGAATCAGGGTTCGTAAAATATCACTCAATATGAAGAATGCTTTTATTTTCTAGTTAAGAAAAATTCAACAGTGATATTTACGAATTAATGTCGTGAGAGTGATAAAAAAAATTGTGAACATTGTTCTCTTCACAAGTGATTCTTCACGAGTGATTCAAGGATTTTTTTATCAAACTGCTAAGGAAATAAAGAAAAATCGGGGACAATACTTCGCGTCAACAGTTCTGACCACTAAAAACCAAAATTGTACATTCAGTCCCATAATACTGCTATCATTCCGTGTTACAATGTCAATTTTAAAGCATACCATACCGTACTTAAGTTGTTTTGCTATTACCTCAGATATTTTGTCTGCCGTCATGTCGATTTGAATTGCAATATTTCCCGAGTTAAATTTGTAAATATATCCATCTGTTCAAGGTCGCAATATATCTTGGAAGGTATCATTGTCGAGGATACGGAATGGCAAGAATAAGGATTTAACCAAGTTTGAAATAGATTTAAAAAAATCGCTTTTGATTAATTTCACCGGAGTATCTTTGGGGTAATTTTAACCATTTCTTCTTTACTTTGTTTATCATTTTTTACTTTATTCTTCCCCTTTAACTTTACAGTAAAGAGCACCCAAAGATAGAGTGAAATGTATAATATTTTTCTATTCGTTATGAAAATGTTAGACACTTGTGATAAATATAATGTGGTTTTTTGATATTTATTTTTGAGAACAATGTTCACAATTTCCTTTATCACTCATGATATTTACTGGTAGATATTAGTGTTTGACTTTTTGTTCAATAATATTTAAATGAGTGATATTTACGAACCCTGATGAGAATAAGTTTGGTGTTGATTTAAAGTACATTCCACTATAATAAGTCCAAAAAGACTTGAATACTTATAGTTTTTGGTCCATAACAGAACTGGAACTGAACCGTCTTGCAACCCTGTAAACCCTGATTATGGTGCATACCAATTTTTAAATAGTCAGCCAACATTTGTTTAACTAACTTGGCATAATTCGGCCTTTTGTAAAGCCATAATCAACGTTCTGAAAGCAGGTCCCTGTTGTTGCTTGGTCTTTTGTTAGTTTTGGTACAGTCTAAGGGTAAAAACATTTTTCAATATTTTAATAAATAAAAATTTACTACATTATTTTTGAAGCCGAGAGCCTGGGAAATGTTGTTTAGAGATTTTCTCATTATTTTATAGATTAAAGACACTGATTTCACCAAGTCTTTCGTAAGACCAAGATTACCTTCGGTACAGAGTATAAAAATAAATTTACATCGTAAATTCATTGGACCGCAATCAAAGCTTACAAAATTATAAGTAATAATAGTCAACGCACTATTGACAGCACCTTCCAATTGATGAGAAATATTGTTAATCTCACGATATCTACTTCGCGCTCTCCTATTCCCATTATCGGTCAGCAATTGTCGTCGCGGAATTTGTGTTTTGAGCTGAAAAAAGTATAAATCATAAAGATTTTCAATACATCTGTGTATATCATACCACTTACCTTGGGAGATAATAATTAAACACGACAATATCAAATTTGTATGTATGATTGCATGTATCATATGATTGCAATTTGCACAGTACCGAAAAACCCAAAACAAATTATCAAATTTTCAAACAAAATTAACTAGTTTCAATTTGTTCAGCAACGTTTGCTTCGCAAGAAATTTTCACGCCAATTAATAGGAGTATAAACCGTTATAAGACAATAAATCATTGCAATAAAATTTTGCTTTTTCCATTCGTCAATTCTTAATACTCTTCACAACATATGGTGTAAGTCTAGTGGTAATTGAATTGGTTTTACTATGCTAAAAAGGGATAAAACGGTTGAATGGGATAGATTACTCAACAAATTGTTATGGTTATTGGAATGGTAAATGGTAATGGCATTGCCCTCAAAAATGGACTATCGCTCATCCGATCTTAACTAAATATGTCTTAAGGGTGCAAACCATCTATCTAAAAAACTGTGAGATACATGAAGTTTTTTTTTCCAAACTGCGAGGGACACCTGCTTCCCTGGCAAAAATTGATAATAAACTTGATCTGGTTGCAAATGAAGGGTGACTATAATGGTATTAGGTTATTCAGTGTACATTTTTTGACACGTCAGGAGTGCTTCGAAGCATGTAGCAACGCAACAAATGCTCAGTAGGGTTTGCCATTTCACCATGAATAGACTATTAAACGAACAGTTTCACTTTATTGGACATTAATTAATCCACCATCCCCTGTGCGGAGATTGCGTACGGCCAGTGTCATTGAAGATCGCTATATGTCAATTCATCGCCGTTCTCAACAATTGGACTTGCGTTTTTCGATCACCTTGAAAACTTTACGTAAGGACCTCGGTATGAAATCATTACAAAATACAGCTGCTGCTAAAACTAAAGACGGTTGACCTTCCACAACTTCGCTGTTTGCTGAATGGGCCTTAGAAAAGTTGAATGAAGATGGACCGTACATTTTTCAAAAATAATGAAAATAGCAACTTTACATACAATGGAGCAAAGTAAAGCGCTATGATTCTTTCCCCAAAATGGACTTGGTTGACATGTATTTTCAACAGGACGGTGCCACTTGCCACAAGGCACGCGAAAAATAATGGACCAATTGAGAGGCGAGTTTGGTGAGCAATTAATCTCACGTTTTTAACTAGCCCATATGATTTGACCCCACTAGCCTTTTTTTGTGGGGCTACGTGAAGGAACAAGCCAGCTACAATTGCAGCCCTGGAAGACAACATTACAGCTGCTATTGGTGAGATACCGGCCGAAATGCTAAAAAAAATTATGCCAAAATTGGAGCTTACGTATGGACCACCTCAGGTGTAGCCGCGGGCAACATTTACATGAAATATTCTTTAAAAAGTAAGTGGCAGGCATTGATGGATCACTCCAATGAAATCTTTCATACACTTTTGCAAATTTGGTGGGGATTCTAGATGATTTTTGCGTGCTGAAGACGAATCTGTTGCTTGAAATGGTCCCTCACATCTAGATTTATGGTAATTTGATTATTTGTTATTATTTATTATTTCAATTATTATTATTATTATTCTGCTGAACGCGGCCATTTTTGTATTGTGTTGAATATGCATGTGTTGAAATTGCTTGTGTTAATTTTGTGTTGAGTGAATTTGTATGTGTGTGTTATACAGACGTGTCGCCCCTATATGTAGATACAAATGTACATATTTATGCACCAGGCCAAAAACAAACATTTATTTACAAGTAAGTTGTTTATGTTGTTAATGGCATATTTTTTTCTCTTCCACTTTTCGCTATTTCACTTGCTACTGTACACTGAGAAAATTGGGCGCGTTTATAGTTACATATGCACCATAGCTTAATGTGAATTGCATACTGTTTTGTTTTATTATAATTAACTTACTTTTCAATGTTATCAATAAAGCAAATTGTTGATAAACAGAACTGCCAACTCGAGGCTCAAAATTTATTGTGGGTATTCCTGCGTTTTCACAGCTGTTATCGTCACCATGGAAGTTGCGTGAAAATTGTGAACAAATTTACAAAATGATGATTTTATATGGCTTTATTAATGTGAGAAATGACAAAATAATACAGCTGGAGAAATATCGATGGCAATCAGTGTTGTCAAATCAGCTATTTTCCCGTAATTTCTAGCTTTTTTTTATAACCTTATAGCGACAAGCAACAAATTTACAAACAGCGGGAAGCGGAAATTCAGGCTTTTTTAAAAATTATCTATTTTTATTTTGGAGTCATTTGCAAAATTTAGACTGCCTTCACACTGTTCGACACATGAGATATGCGTCGACATGCGAGATGCTGCGTCGATTATAAGGCCCCCTAGTTACCTTAAAAGGTATTCTAGTCTAGAGGGTCAAATTTAGGGCATTTTTTAAAATTCAATAAAAAAAAAACTAAAAATATTTCTACCAACCATATTTTGGTTATATGTTTATTATTATTTCAATAACACACAAAAAAGATTAAAAACATGAAATAATTTGAAATTGAAAAAATTACAGGTGTTAGAGTGGGAGGTGGTAAAAAAAAGGTGCCCCATGGTTGACACGATTTCAACTCTTCTAGTCATCAGAAGAAAAAAAGAAAAACAGATTCTCAATAAGAAAGAATGTTGTTATAGCCGCAAATAGGGAAAAAATAAAAACTTTTTCGAGATTTTCTTGCCTTATTTTTTAAAGTTTTGAATTTTTGTAAAATACTTAAGTACATAATCCTACGTGGAGCCATAGAGGGATATATATTAAAGGCACAGCACTGTAATTTTACCTGATACTTCTTTACAAATACGCGTGTAACTTTGAAAATAATTGTCGGATAGACAATTAAAACTCTCTGTGCGTGTTCTTAAAAATATGAACATTACGAAAATAATATTTAAATAAAAATTGATTTTTCAAAATTCTAGACTAGAATACCCCCTTAAGCTAATAGGCACAACTGACGCCTTCCAAAACAGTACAGTGTAATAGATTGCAGCAATTATAGATCCGCCATTTGAAAAAAATACTTCTAAAGCTCCATTCATCTGTCTGAGGAGAAGGATTCACTCATCTGCTGGAAGGTATTATTTGAAAAATATATTAGGAAATATTTTACCAATAATTTTGTTAATGGACGCTGATGATGACATGAGCAATTCATGTTTCTTAACAAAGAACATAATAATTTTGAAAAGTGTTAATATTTAACCCTATAGGGAAAATAGATTTAGGCTGACTTTACACTGTTTGATACAGGAGACACCAAGTGATTTCTGTGACTAGGCATTTTCTGTTTACATTGCGCTGTGACACTGAAATGCGACGCAATGTAAACGCAACATTAATAATAATATTTTCATGTAATTTTTCTATAATGATATTAGTGAATATAGATTATCAAGAATATACTAACCTATTTCATGCATCTTATCTGGTCGAATTTATAATCCCCTCTATTAGAATCAAAATCCAACTATTTATCCCATAGTACCAGTGGTGGCAAATTTAAACATATTGAAAATCAGTATTTTTCTATTTCTAGGCAACGGTCACACTTCAGCGTGCACAGTTCGAGCAAAAATATTAACGAATTATGGACGACGAAGATGATCCCATTGTGGAAGAGGTGAGCATGTCTAGCAAATTCAAATAGAAATCGTTTAACTTGTCAACACCCCCCCTACAGATCCCTGTGTATCTGTCCAAGAATTTGCAGGACAGCTTGTATCTCTTCCAATATCCGACTAAAACCGAATTGCCAAATCATGACGACGCCGTGGTCGTCAACTGCTGTGTGAAACCATTCACCCAAGAGGTGAAGGTTGACTTTAGCTTGAACGTTGAATCCAAGTACTATGATCGCTTCAAGGGCGAACAGTTTGCGGTGGCGTCCGATGGCAAGAACACCTATGGAGCAGTGCCGCCCAAGGGGGCGGAGAGACCAACCTATAAGCGTGGCATCATGGATAAACAGGCCTTTATCAGTGCACGTTCGCTGACTGACATCTCGAAATACATAGTGGGCATCTATACAGACAAAGAGGTGCACTTGTCGCCGCTGGCGAGCATTGTCCAACTGCGACCCGCCCTCAATCACTTTGATAAGGAGGATAAGCGGCGCAAGGCAGAACAAAAGGCCCAGACCGATGAGGTGGACGAAGAAGAGGTGCTGCAACAGGTCACAGTGAAGTTTGCTCGGGGCCAGGGAGCCGGAGCGGCCAAGAAGACCAAAGAGCAGCGCGGCAGCTACGATAGTTTCGTGCAGCGCATTGTGGAGGAGCCCTGGTGTGAGACGTATTGGCATGCGCGTAACACGCCCACAGCGGAACTGGAGCGGCAGAAGCTATATGCCACCAATCATCAAGCAAATCAGTCAATGGCCCTAAATCCTAGCGATTACCTAAAGAAATTGCTGCCGTACGATGAGCATGTACAGCAAGTGGATGCGGCCAATGTGCTGCCGGTTTATAACAAGGCCATGCTTAAGACAATGCCGTTGGTGGAACAGTTAAGGATCCTGCTCAAAGATGCCCGCATGCTATCGCTAGGGCAAGTGCTGGAGGTGCTCTCGGAACATGTGCAAGCGCCGGTGACAGCCGATAAGGTGCTGGCCTTGTTGCCACAAGTGGGCATACTGTTGCACGGCAATTGGGTGCCCAAATCCGAGATTGTGTTTCCGGAAAAGATGCTCTCCCATGCCAATGGCGTCTCTGCCGAGCAGATGATACGCGCCAGGGATTATGTAGTAAGTTTTATAGCCCGAGGAGTGTGATATTTATGTACTTACATTTTTTTCACATTTGCAGTTATTTAGGTTCTCCCGCACTCCGTATCTGTATCGCACCCAGGTGATGGCCGCCACACAATTGCCTCCGGCTGAGACCTTGGATGTGTTACGCACTGTGGGCCGCGTGAATGCCACAAAGCGCTGGGAACTACTGCTGCCCCCAGATAAAGACTTTGAACAGAAGCAGCCCGAGCTAGTGCAGCGACAAGAGTTGCATTGGCGCGCCTGTGAGCAATCCTACAATGAAATGGACTGGGCCAAGGAGACGAAGCGTGTGCGCAAGCGTTCCACACGCAAAAGTGAGTCCCAGTCCTCGTCAACCTCAATGCCACCGCCCGCCCTGCATCAGTCCAATGCAGCAGAAACGTAGCACTTGCACTCCAATGAATAAAATGAACCGATTTATTTTGTTACAAGCAAAGCCTTATCTATACACTCTGTAATCCGCTGGACCAAGCTATTCCGATTGCTCTTGGTCACCTCGTAGATGACGGTTACGGGTTGCCGCTTCAGTTGCTCCACCAAAGGAATGTGTTGACGTGTCTGTTGGGGTACGGTGGCCAAAATTGTGTGTCGCTGCTGCTGCTGCTGTAGCAAATTATAGATGACAGTCTCAAATCGCTTACTGAACAGTTCCATTTTGCCCACTTCATCTAGGACCATTAATTGGTTGCGCAGCTCCTTGTCGAACAATGGCAAAGTTAGATCCTCAAACTCGGGTACATACACGGCATACTTGCCCACCCTGGGGCGGCGTACATTATCCTTTGGCTGCTCACGTGCCAATATGCCTCGCTGTCCCGTTAGCGTAACCACATCAAAGCCAATGCGCTGACCTGCATCATCACGCACCTCCTCCGTGTAGAAGCCGTGGGGTTTGTGGCGAGCTTCAATATTTGAGCAGATTTTTCGTACCAGCGTAGTCTTACCCACACCTGAGTTGGAATGGATCTATAAGTCAAACAGGTGTTGTGGTCCATCGCATAAGACAACTTACCTGGTGGTCCTGTGATTAAGATAACGGTTAAATTGGGATTTGCCATTGAAATTTAAAGTTAAATTAATGACGTTAACATTATAAAAGTAACGTAGAACGTAACCAAATGCCACGAGAGATGAACATTTCAGTTCAAATTGAAGATCAAGTTCACTAGTTCACTTTTCGTTCTGATGGTTCATGTAAAAGCGGAAAATTCGAATTCGCTGACATTCTCAAAAAAGTTCTATAAAAATAATGTGCGTCAAAATAGCGTCGGATATTTAGCGTCGAATTGGAACGATGGAATATGGAACATTTTAAAATTTTTTATTTTTTTAATTTCTCTGTATTTATACAAAACAAGAAAGAAAGTCGGTCAAGCCCGACTATAACATACTCTGTACCCTTAACGTCTCAGCTCTCATTTGCTCACGAGTTATACGCGCTCATCTCTAAGTTTCACTCTCTCTCTCTCACTAAGATTGACGTTCAATAGAATGCTGCGGTGGTGGGTGGGGTGGTGCTGGGTGTTTACTGGCCGTTTTTTGCTCATAACTTGAGTATCGTTCATCCGATCTTTATCATTCCTTCAACAAATCAATAAATAATTTTGTTTACAAGGTATCTCTAGAAGGAACAAATGATCTATCTTCAAAACTGTAGGAGATATGACGTTTTTTCCAAATTGCGGGGGCGGGAGGGGGCGTGGCAAAAATTGAAAATAAACTTGATCTGCCTGCAAGTATAAGAAATATATGCCCCATACATGTCAAACCTCTATCTCTTACCATCTCTGAGATCTCTTCGTTCATATGGACGGACAGACGGACGGACGGACGGACGGACAGACGGACATGGCTATATCGACTCGGCTGTTGATGCTGATCAAGAATATATATACTTTATAGGGTCGGAAATGATTCCTTCTCCCTGTTACATACTTTTGCACAAACTTAATATACTCTATGTACCTTCGGTACAGAGTATAAAAATAAAGATCTGTAAATGCAAAATTGTTGAGAAATGCAAGAACTACTGTTTTTATTGACCTGTGGGTGGGTTTGAGCATTGCAGGTAGTGAAAATTTGACACCTAAAAATCGGCTCCACACATTATGGGCTATATCTCCTCTCTCAGATAATGGCCCGATATGCACGGTATGCAAAAACTTCAGGCACATATTCAAGAATATACTCTGAAAATCTCAGCTCAATCGTCTGAACAGTTTTTGAGATAAACGCTTATCAGTGAACCAACCTCTCAAAAGTCCCATACAAAAAACCGTCAAAAAATTACGTCCATATTTATGTGACAACTGCTAAGCTCCAAGATAATGGCCCACATTGCACGGTATACTAGCTTATAACAGAGATATTCAAGAGTGTGTCTACCAATTTGGAGCTCAATCGTGTGAACCGTTTTTGTGAAAAACGCAAATTAGTGGGGGTGCCGCGTCTTCATATTTTCCACTGATAAGAGTGGCGCGAGCTTGCGAACCGGAACCAGTCATTGGAACTGGAGCAGGCGGCAATCGAAAATCGACAATTCGACGCTAACTATTATTTTTGCCCCCAGACAATGGCCCACAATGCACGGTAGTGCCAACGATTAGCATTAATTTTCCAAGCATTTTGATGCATATTTCATCAAAATCGGCTGAACCGTTTTTGAGAAATTTAGGTTTTTATTCTATTAGTAAAATTCGCATAAAAGTCGCTCACGCGCCCACCTCTACATAAATATCTTACAGTGTGGCAGCCTTGCCATCCTCCGTTACAGTTATTCTTCGAAAGCCGGCGAGACAAGACGCGATGCCGTTTGTGTTAATACAAAACTGTGTAAGTGTTTTAGAAAAGTAATTTCTTTTAATTAATATTTTAGGTATTATTAATTTTTATTTTAAATTATTTTTCTTGCAGACCGTACACATGCAGTTAAAACGCTGTGCATGCGGTAGTGATGAGGAGGACAAAGGAGAAGCTCCCCCCCCCCCACCCCAAAAAAATAAAAATAAGCCCCAAGCCCGACCTGATCGTATGGGAGAAGAGGAATCCACCGATCGGGCCACTGTTGGCACGCGTTTGCCTGGCAAGGCCGTTGCCCGTCCTCCAGGCAAGGTACGTCCGCCTGGCACGGTCGGTGCACGTCCTCCAGGCAAGGTACGTCCGCCTGGCACGGTCGGTGCACGTCCGCTTGCCACGGTCGGTGCACGTCCCATTTCAAAGGCCGGTGCACGTCCGAATTTGAAGGCCGGGGCACGTCCCAGTTTGAAGGCCGATGCACTTCCTCCTGCCAAGGCTGCTGTTCCAAAGGAGGAGGATGCAGCAAACTGCAAAGACGCAGGCGAAAAAGCTGAAGCTTAAGTCGGTTAAAAAAAGGTAAATTATAAACCCTATCGTTTATTTATATGTATATATAATAACATTCTTCTTTTTCTTGTTGCAGCTGCTAAATTAATAAATAAATAAATTAATAAATAAATAAATAAATAATAAATAAAAATAAATAAATAAAACCAAATGTATGGATTCACTGGCGAGGTGACAGCCAAACATTGAAGCACTATGGCCGATATATTCACGCAGGTATTCAACTGGCTGCCGCTGTGCCACTGCAATAATCAAAAAATTCTGTCCAAGCACGGAGGCCTGTTCTCCTCGGATAATGCGACATTGGATAACATAAGGAGCATAGAGCGAAACTGCTAGCCACCCGAGGAGGAATTAATGTACGAGCTGTTATGGTCTGATCCACAGCAATGGATGGGACGTGGCCCATATACCCACACCTCGCTTGGACGGCATAATTTCATTATAGAACTCGACCAATCGTGGAAAAATGTAGACTATACTAGACAACTACCATATATAATATAAGCAGGAAAATAGAATATACTATTTTTATACTTTAAGCATCTTTGCCACTTATTATATATTTGACTTCCACAATTTGGGCAAATTTAATCTTTTAGAATGACTTTATCATCGGTGTCACAGAAATCTCTAGAGATTTCATCTTCGGTTGGTTTGCAAATCGCTCGAAAAATTCGTCGGTGTCACAGAACTTCTAGAGAGATTTCATTTTCCTCTTTGAAAATCTAGTTAGAACAAAAGCTGTTCCAATTGGAGTATCATCTCTAAAAATAGGGCTGCATCTATCGCAAAAAAAATTCCCTTGTTTTAGTTAAGGGGTAATTTGATGTTCAAGTGATATTTATTGATTGTGTTATATGTTTTATGATGCATTTTTCAATTATAATTCAAATATTCTGCAAAAACTAAATGCGAAATTTAAAAATGTGTTCGCGCCACTCTTGAAGTATAACTTGCCAGCACTTAGTCAGCTGACTGTCACATAGATGGCGCCACGTGAGGTGGTTGCTTTTGACTAATATGAAAGATTTTGTTTGGTTTTGCGAATAATAATTAAAACGCAAATTTCAATGTTTAAACTAATTAAATAATTTATTAATTTCACGCAACATATCCAGAAAAATAATGTTGTTTACATTTCCAAAACAAATTTTACTTGTCAAAATTGTTTGGGTGGTGAATATTGCTAAATCTCCTAACAAAACACGACAGAATTGAAACCAATCGAAAGAGATTTCTGTGACACCGAGAATTGGTTTTGGGTTGGAATTTGGTTGGAAGAGATTTCTGTGACACTGCTGTATATTTTCAAAACAAGTCGACCTATTCGTTAGCATCCAGTACAAACCTCTGCCAGCAGACTGCAAAGTAAGTTATTTTGGAGTAATATAACTAAATTGGAAAAGCATTTGCTTCAAACGAGAAAACCATGTCTGACCTCGAAGTAATTTTTTCTTATGATGGTACGTTAAAGGTTTCGCGGCTTTTGCAAAAAAATTGGCGCCTGCGGCGCATATTTTTATTACTTCCCTAAGTTAAAGAATATTTTTTCCAATGATAAAAACACAGATGTGCATGATAGCATCTTTAACAAAATAATACCCCGCGAACAATTTGGATCTTATTTGCAAGGTTATAGGTTAGGTTAGGTTATATTCGCAATATCTATAATCCCTCACATTCTCATGAAGTGTATACGTAATAACAGCATACAAGTTCCTTAAGATGCACGAAGCGCACGCATTACAGTTTAAGCATACATAATGGGTGACCATTCTAACTATTATTCTTATTATTGTAATTTTCATAGAACTATTTAGTTACATGAAGTCCTTCGTAATAATATTCCCAGAATTAGTTAAATAAAAGATTCAAACACGCGCCATGGCCACAGCTATCGATAGCCAACAGCTGACGATAGGCTATTTCGATTGCATTGTTATCGATGGAACGGTCATCGGCGTCGCTAGCGACTGCGCCCAGCTGCCTATAAAACCAGAGCCTCAGCGGACTGGCAGGTCACTTAGTGGCCGCCATCGGTCGAGTCAACACCTTGGAGCAGCAGACCAACAAATAAGTGTACTAAAGAGATCACTGAAGCATTTTTCACATATTGTGCACTAATTTGCGCTTTTAATTGTTTTTTCTCATCGCTTAACTGCTCTTTTTTCTTCTTACTTTTTTCCTCCTCGACGACTTCTTCCTACGTTTCTCCTCCTCGACGACTTCTTCTTCGACAACTACATCCCATGCCCAATGAGCGGCTGCTGTGGCGTTAGTCGATACCGTCTCAAATTCAGACTTATTGTGTGAAGCTTCTGCTTTGGCAACGGCAACGGGCACCATTTTGGCCAAAACATTAGCAGTTGCAAAAGTGCCAACGATCGGTTTCTTTCATATGCTTTCCACACCTATTAATAAAAGACTAGTAATACAAGTAGAATTAAAACAAATTTTAATAATTTAAAATATACGCTTGGGCTGGACTCGCATCGGTTGCTTTGGGTGCCTTGGGTTGCTATAAATCTTTTTATTATAAACTAACTAAGAAATTCTGTGCCATTTTGCTAGCACACATTCTAAATCAAAGTTTTTGGCCGATTTAAGGAAATTGTGGTCGTGGTAATTGTTATTCATCTTAAATAACATTTCAAAATATGCATCACTAGAGAGGAGGAAATGTACGAATCGAACAATTGTTTTTTCTTTAACGTTTTTATTATGTATCATTTCGGTTTGTTTGTGTTTAAATTTATAAAAATGATTGACCCACGCAATTTTATCCTCTCTTGATCCCACACTAATTCTACTTCTATGCTTTTCTATTATATGTAACTCTAGTTTTTCACAACTTTCCAATTGCATATTGCATATTTGGCAAACGTGGGCATTAATATGGAGGCAATTTCTGATGTGGTCCTTTAACAAAGTTAAATCGCGATACTGAATTCTGCATATGCAGCATGTGCAATTATTCCTTTTTGAGAGTATTTCATTGAGATCGTTGGTTCCAATTTTGCATCAAATAGCTTTACACTTACAATACAATTGGGGGCACATTCTATTGGACCGTTTGAGTTGAGGCCACCAAACTTGTGTATTGTCCTTGTATTGGAATTAACTCCTCCTGCTCCTGTTGGACCGTTGAAGTTGGGGTGTGCATATAACGCAGCACCAAATGCAAAATTTGGCAATCCATAATACGGATTTGCCGCAGCAGCAGCAAATTAGGGAATCTATGATGCGACTTTGCCATATTTTTCAAATATGAATCACTTTTCCTCTAACCTGAAATAAACAAAGAAATCATATAAGAACTATACAGTTTTGCTAAGACTAAACAAAACCAAGCCCTCGGCTTAAAAAAAAGCTTAATGGCACAAATTATTAATTTCTATGCCGTACTCCACTAAGATGGCCTCAATTTCCGAGTTTAATTTTATAGCTGTGTGCTTTTTCGGTAATTGAATCACTATAAGAGTCAAATTACACAATCTAGGTTGAGCAATAACTCCTTGTTCGCCGAACGCCTCTATTATGTGAATGCAAAACATTTTTTGACGCTATGTCTTTTTTAGGGACAAGGTAAATTTTTTGTGAGTTCTGGTACAGTGCGTCACAGTCTTAATTATATTGCGACCGTTGTCAGATGTAATGGAGTCTATCTGTCTCTTTTCTATGCCGAACTCCACTAAGATGGCCTCAAT